>SKCR01014322.1:0-72653 GCA_019454045.1 Zanthoxylum bungeanum | reverse complement strand
AAATTGCCTTTTATCGTTTCGTAATTAGATTATTTAAATGCTTGAATGATAAAAGTCCATGTGATTAGTTCCGGATTGAGATGATATGAGACAGTATCAATCCATAAAGGTTTAATCATTAAATATTGTTGTGATATTTTTATATCGTACCGCAAGTGTACGGTGTCAAGTTTTAGTATAAATATGAGTTAAGAGTGTCGAACCCACAGGGATTGCGTTAACTCGCACTAAGTACTACAATTGATAATCCTAACTTATTTAGAAAATAATTAATAAAGATTTTTTCTAAATAAATAAATATAAAAATAAAAATAATTATATAGGAGGAACTAATACGATAGAGATTCTGGGTCCTGATTTCACCTAGCTGTCACCTATGTATTTGTCATACCAATTAATCATTGTTCAGTTATATTATTTATAAGTCAAGATCCTAAAATATTCACTCCCTCTCTCGAGTGCCGAGTGAAAATATTATCAACTATAGACTTCGATATCTCTATAAAAATCCAATAGCTAACAACTCATTACGATTTGTGATTCTATTTTAACGACTTCAAAGGACTACATTCTCTCGAATTCTATAAATTCCTAGGTTATATTCTCTAGATCTATTCAAAATCCCCTCTCTCGGGTGATAGATTCTAAACATTCATCATCTTCAATTGTGGCCAACAATCAAGAAGCATTAAACTCAAAAGAATATAAATATTAATAAAACTTCATTACAAAATTGATAAACAAAATACAAGGTTCAAGCATCAATTACATCATTCTCCAAAATTAAGGAGTAAATTCATGACAAAAGATAAAACAATAAATAATCAAGCCACGAATCTAATGGAAATCATTAGAGTTTTAAGAAAGAAATAAGAAGATAAAACCCGAATTGAATCTCTTCCTCTCCGGATATTACAGCCTTTGTCTCCTCTTGTCGCTCTTCAATCCTCTCCTTGGATCTCTAAAAATATACGTTTCTGTGTTTTGTGCTCTGTATTAGCCTCCCTTGGGATGTTGGATGTAATGTTATATTTATAGTTGAGGCTGTGAGTCTTAGGTAGCATTAGGATTATTGACAACCCTAAAAAATAATTCATGGAACGTGTTTCTTTTCTCCCGCAGCGCCGCGGCTCCCACAAAGGCGCCGCGGCGCCTAACTCTCTGGAAAATGTATTGAGAGCAAAGACCTTCAGGCGCCGCGGCTCTATTTCTTTTTATGTGTCTTGCGCAGCTTTCTTTAAATAATTAATGGGGCCCACGTGCAAATCCTTTAATATTTCTTCAAATTCATGCCTTGGTCAAAGATGGTGGCTTGTCTCACGCCACTTTTGTTACACAATGTTGGAAGATTGGGGGCCCACGTCCTTGCTTTTGATTTGGTCAACATTGGTGGCTTTCTTCCAATTTTTGGGCGTTCTCTTCAGTTCTGGGCGCCGCAGCGCTAATCCTTGGGCTGCGCAGTTCCGGTGCTCATAATTGGATATATCTCCTCGAGTAGATGCAAATCGATATATTATGGGTCTCATAACTCTTTCTAAATCAAAAGTTATAGTCTTCTTAAGTTCAGTGCGCAACTGATGCTGATTTTTGCTGCTTCTTGAGTCTGATGCTCCCAATAGGTCCCGAAACACACGTATTTACTCCATTATCGATGTTCTAATGCTTCCTACAAATAGACATAAAATAAACTATAAATGATATTAAATTATATGGAAACTAACAAAATAATAATCTACGAGTTCAAGAATAAGTGGGTATAAACCACACTTATCAAACACCCCCAAACTTAAGGTTTTGCTAGTCCCGAGCAAAAGATAAAATAAAAAATCAATTCAAAAAATAATTAAAAATTACTAATTAACTAAGCCACTTTCGTAGGGATCACGATTGCATTTAGCGTATGCAACAAGCCTTTAAAAACCCTAGGCGGCCCTAGTGGACGAGTTATAGTCTCGTGAGGGCTTAGAGTGACGACACCCACAAACGTCATTCACACACAATCATGCAAAAATAAAAAATAACAAAACATAGTCTCGATAGTTACGCATAAATATATCCTCAAAGAAAGCTTATAAATGAAATTAGAGAACTTCAAAGTACGCAATTGCAACTCGAATCCAAATTATTGAATAAATTATCTAAGCTAGACTCAAGGTGTGTGTGTGTAAAGGTTCATTCACAGCTTTGATCTTAAGTAAGCTAACTCAATGATTTCGTTTAAAAATTAGAATCGATGGGTCAAACCAACCTAGATATCTCAATTATGCTTTGTAATTGCCTTATTTTGTGTTCGGTATGGTATGGTTTTTCTTTTATTTTCTTGTCTCTTTTTTCTTTTCTCATTTTTGCAAATTTTTTTTTTCAACTCACCTACCCTTTAAGGTAGCATTTCTCCTCATGGTGGTCCTAATACTCGCCCATGGGTAGCTTCACGCTTATCGGTTATAGGTGGTTTATTTTCTTTCTTTAGAGACATTTTTTCTTTTTCTTTTTTAGCTATACCATACTTCATAACACTAGCAAATCAAGATAGATATCTAAGCAAACGGTCATTCATCGACATGCAATTTCTTCAACTGACCACCTTGTCAACTACTTAAGTTTTACTGCTAAAAACCTATTTTTAAGTGCTTACGAGTCTAACATAGATCAATTATTCAAGGCATCAGATAAAAGTAAATTAGGCACTTATCGTTTCTAAAATTTCACCCATAAACAAACAATATTATCACAAGATTTATGCTTTACTATCAAAGACTAAAACAAATTTTTTTTTTTCTCAATAAATTTAAACAACTAAATAGCAAGTAAACAACATGCACATACCCCCAAACTTAAAATTTGCATTGTCCTCAATGTAAGATAAATATCAAGAGCAAGAGTGAGGAACAACACTACCGTGCATGGAGTTGATCAGACTCCTGCTGGTTAGAATTTGGTTGCGCGGGCGTTGTGTGTCTCGTGCTACCTACCTGCATAAATAACATGCAAATAAATAAATAAAATAAAATAAAATAAAATAAAAAGTAAAGAAAATAATAATAAAAGAAATGCAAGGGTTGCCTCCCCGCTAGCGCTAAGTTTAACGTCTTCAGCCAGACGCAACCACCCAAATGGTTATGATGGCTTAACGTAGTGAACCGGGTAATCTCATCTGTTTTCTTCTTTGGTATCCACCGGTTCTTATGACATGAAAAAGATAGCTTGGCAGGCTGTGGTGATTTATCCATAGATGGTCCCCCAGGATATGTAGATTTTCTCTCAATTAGAAATTCTGGACTGCACGTTCGGAAAAACTGGCTCGGTTTTCTTTTTAATCTTCCAGGAATTATCTCTAAGTGAGAACTGGCTTTTCTTTTCCTCTTTTTACGGCCCTTTGGGAGTGGTTTCGAGTTTAGCTGCAGAGAATTTTCCTTTATGCTTGGCTGCATTATGTAATAGGCTGTTGAAATACTGATTCACCCTGTCTGGTTTCAACTCCCTTTTCTACTGTATCTATCATGTGACAGTCTGCGTCACCTTGAGAACTCGGCATGGCTCTGAAAACACTGAAGGTGATTTCTTCATTTTGACCTCTAATTATCAATTCACCTTTGTTTTCTTCTTCTGTTACTGTTTCCTCCTGAAATAACCATTTCATCTTCTTTACTGCCTAAGTCCTGAGAGGTGTCTTTAAACTCTTTTCCGCTCCTACAGGTTCTAATTTGACTTGCTCATTGGGGTTGACTTCAGTATCACTCGGAAAATCCCATGTCTGTTGATTGGCCATGGAAGAAGCAAGCAACTCAATTTTTGCTTCTAAAGATTTCATATTTGCCTCTATATTGCCCATTCGTGTTTCGATATTATCCAGCATTGACTCATTCTTCTCAAACCTCTCTGAAGCTGTAGCTACAAACGTGATCATGAGGTCTTCTAAGGAAGGTTTCTGCTCAACTTTTGGATAATTGAAGCCATGGAGGAGGTTGCAAAATGTTCTCCATATCAGCATATGAAAAATTCGGATGATAATAATTAAGCATATGACTGCCTCTACAGTTGTTGAAGTTCCAATTGTTCACATACTGCACTTGTTCAAATCCTGCTCCTCTGTTGGATAAAAACATTCCATTAGCAGAAACAGCTTCAATAGACGGTTGACTCATTTGATTTATCAATACTGCTAGATGAGTCGTGAAGGACGATACTTCAGCTATCAGTGCACTAACAAGATCTGCCATTGGTTCTTTTCAAACTCACCTCGTAAGAAAAAAAAAAACAAAAATAAAATCAAATCAAATCAAATAAAATAAAAAAAATATAATAACAAAAATAAAAATAAAACTTAAGACAAAATAAAGGAAAAAAAAAATTAAAATTAAAATTAAAATTTAAAATTAAAATAAAATTCTAAATTAAAGCTAAAATTACTTGGTAGTAGTATTAATGTGAATTAAACAAACAATCCCCGGCAACGGCGCCAAAAACTTGTTGTGATATTTTTATATCGTACCGCAAGTGTACGGTGTCAAGTTTTAGTATAAATATGAGTTAAGAGTGTCGAACCCACAGGGATTGCGTTAACTCGCACTAAGTACTACAATTGATAATCCTAACTTTATTTAGAAAATAATTAATAAAGATTTTTATAAATAAATAAATATAAAAATAAAAATAATTATATAGGAGGAACTAATACGATAGAGATTCTGGGTCCTGATTTCACCTAGCTGTCACCTATGTATTTGTCATACCAATTAATCATTGTTCAGTTATATTATTTATAAGTCAAGATCCTAAAATATTCACTCCCTCTCTCGAGTGCCGAGTGAAAATATTATCAACTATAGACTTCGATATCTCTATAAAAATCCAATAGCTAACAACTCATTACGATTTGTGATTCTATTTTAACGACTTCAAAGGACTACAGATTCTCTCGAATTCTATAAATTCCTAGGTTATATTCTCTAGATCTATTCAAAATCCCCTCTCTCGGGTGATAGATTCTAAACATTCATCATCTTCAATTGTGGCCAACAATCAAGAAGCATTAAACTCAAAAGAATATAAATAATTAATAAAACTTCATTACAAAATTGATAAACAAAATACAAGGTTCAAGCATCAATTACATCATTCTCCAAAATTAAGGAGTAAATTCATGACAAAAGATAAAACAATAAATAATCAAGCCACGAATCTAATGGAAATCATTAGAGTTTTAAGAAAGAAATAAGAAGATAAAACCGAATTGAATCTCTTCCTCTCCGGATATTACAGCCTTTGTCTCCTCTTGTCGCTCTTCAATCCTCTCCTTGGATCTCTAAAAATATACGTTTCTGTGTTTTGTGCTCTGTATTAGCCTCCCTTTGGATGTTGGATGTAATGTTATATTTATAGTTGAGGCTGTGAGTCTTAGGGTAGCATTAGGATTATTGACAACCCTAAAAAATAATTCATGGAACGTGTTTCTTTTCTCCCGCAGCGCCGCGGCTCCCACATAAGGCGCCGCGGCGCCTAACTCTCTGGAAAATGTATTGAGAGCAAAGACCTTCAGGCGCCGCGGCTCTATTTCTTTTTATGTGTCTTGCGCAGCTTTCTTTAAATAATGTAATGGGGCCCACGTGCAAATCCTTTAATATTTCTTCAAATTCATGCCTTGGTCAAAGATGGTGGCTTGTCTCACGCCACTTTTGTTACACAATGTTGGAAGATTGGGGGCCCACGTCCTTGCTTTTGATTTGGTCAACATTGGTGGCTTTCTTCCAATTTTTGGGCGTTCTCTTCAGTTCTGGGCGCCGCAGCGCTAATCCTTGGGCTGCGCAGTTCCGGTGCTCATAATTGGATATATCTCCTCGAGTAGATGCAAATCGATATATTATGGGTCTCATAACTCTTTCTAAATCAAAAGTTATAGTCTTCTTAAGTTCAGTGCGCAACTGATGCTGATTTTTGCTGCTTCTTGAGTCTGATGCTCCCAATAGGTCCCGAAACACACGTATTTACTCCATTATCGATGTTCTAATGCTTCCTACAAATAAGACATAAAATAAACTATAAATGATATTAAATTATATGGAAACTAACAAAATAATAATCTACGAGTTCAAGAATAAGTGGGTATAAACCACACTTATCAAATATCCATAGTCGTAGTATTATCGAGATTGGACATCGATAATGCGGAATAGACTAGTATTGCACTTGTGCGCGTTGTGAGGGCACAACGATATAGTTCTCATATATTTAAGTATTGGATACTTATGCAAGTGCGATAGGAGGTTGTGTTTTACCGATGGTATGGAAAACAACTTAGCTCTAGATAGACCCCGCGAAATCCCATTGTTAGTATGTCTATGTGTCTATGGGAGTCCGCTTCAGGGTAAGTGTATTTGGTCTTAACCTGAGACTTGCATCGCTAGTACTTGCGACAATCGATAAACTTTGGTTTTGGTCGTCTAGGACTTTAACAAGTTCTGTGTACGCCTCTTCTGGGTTTATTGAGAATCGTAGTGTATTGGGTGTGATGTCAAGCCGGAAGTATCACTTTAGATATATGGAGATGATGATCGCGCAGGGATACAAAACTGGTTCTCTATTGTGTTGCAACCATCGGGATAATATGACAAGGTCAGGATTATCCGATTTAAAGAGACTAGTTGCTTGATATCCGATATATGCTTCGTATGAGGCATACACTTCTCAAGCCCCAGGCCTAGCATGTGATCATTCGATACTGGATCGCTATACACGATACTACGTATACTACGCCTGATAAAGATCGTATATTCCATCAAGAATATTTCTGGAGAATTGGGTAGGCATGGCGTTTTGCTAGAAGCCAACCTTGTCTCGTAAATCAGTAAAAATGTAGTACTTGGTACGTACGTGTTCAGATAGTCCGACGACCGGATTTACTGCCAACATATCCAGGGTTCTCTTGGGTTGCTTTCCGAGGATACACTGATGACGTATGATTCGAACTTAATTAATCTATGATTAATTGCGGAGAGACTTTATCTTGGATAAAGTATTATTTGAAGAGAGAGAAAGATTAATTTGGAATTAATCGATAAAATAATATATTTGATATATTATTCGAAATTAGATTTCGACGCGGAATTAAAATTAGATTTTAATTCGGGCAAACGAGTTAATTTAGAATTAATTCGTTAGCGACGTGTGTAAGAGCCAAATTTGGTCTAAGGGTAAAACTGTCTTTCACCTTTAGCCCATCAGCATGTTAGGCCTAAAATAAGGACCAAAAAGAATTATGTATTGTTTGTTACAAATTAAATCATAAACTAATAAAAAGCATAACCACTCCACTTAACCTAATTCTAGCACTAAACCCCACCACTCCATTTAACCTAATACTAGCACTAATCCTCACTTACTCCAAAACCATTACCAAATACACCAACATCAGATCATGTTTTATCTATAAATATGAAAAGAATACGGGAAGAATTGATTCAAGTCTCATTTCTCTCACCCTAATACTTCATGCTCTCAATCCTTGATCCCCTCATATATTACCCGGCTCTCACGGCCAAACAAAGGACCCACCACACCGGTGGGTAGTCTGCTCCCGCTCACTCTACATTTGTCTTGCAGGATCGCTAATGCCCCCAATCTACAAATTCTGATTGTGGACCTCGGTCGAATTCCAGCATCCACAATTTGGCGCCCACCGTGGGGCCTTAGCGATTCATAGCAAGCAAAGACCACTCAGTCTACAATCCTTACAGACAGACTCCATACCCTGTGGTGGCACAATTAGCCATTCTACAAAACAGTTATAATCAATGGAAGACGAAAATTGATCCATGAGCATTCGAGAATATGGAAATATTGGAGTAATTCTTTCTAGTCTACCCGGAGTCAAACTACCAAGAAGGAAAAGCAGGATCGAGATAACATCACAACACTTTTTCCCTATAAATCATCAGCTCCCAAAGACGTGAAAGAATACCACCCTCCAGATCATTTTTGTAAAACTACATTCAAAGAAGAGTTGATTGTGAGGTTCACTCGACAAAGCCACATGGAAAAGATAAGTGGTCCATTAGACAAAGCACCATGCAGAGGCAAAGTCACACGGGATCCAACTTGATACAAAGTACCTGGGTCTCATTTGACACTACATGATATTCTGATTTTAGAAGACCATCATGCATCTTCACATGATCTATGGAGTGGTGAGGCTCGGCTTATTTGATTCTACATGCTAGCATCATCACGTTCAACTTGGGGCTATACATGTAGTCGACAAGCTTGTAGCTGTATATTTATGGATTATATGTTTGATAGTTGTAACATTCGACATTTGCCAAGTAAGGCCCACTCTCAAGTCTCAACAGCACAACCCATTAAAACCAAAGCATAAAGAAAGAACACAAGCAAACATGAAGATAACTCCTCCCCTTCAGTAAAATCCAAGGAAACACAAGTAGATCTCAAACTAGCATTACTCACAGCAAGGTCATAAACATGAGCAACAGATTCCCTAAAACAACCCACAGACGACATTCATAATTTCTGATTTGATAAATCATCAACTGATAGCGTCGTCGTCGAGTCAGAGATCGAGTCTCGTTACAACCAAAATAGCAGAGGAGTGAGTGCCAGCGTAGAAGGGATTTTGTACAAGTGGGTGGAAGATTGGAGTAGCCACCGACTTGGCTCTACTGCTCGCCAGAGCAAGCCTTTTGGTGAAATAAACTTGAAGGATTGGTAGTGAATGAACGTGTTACTCGATGAGACAAGTGTGAAAGATTGGCAATGTATGGACGTTCCACTCGACGACAACAAAATGAAGGCTTGGCAGTATATGAACGTGCCACTCGACGAGACCATTGTGCAAGCTAGGCATTAGAAGAATGTGCCACACAATAGGACATAAATAAAGGCTAGGCGCGAAGACAATGGAATTTTCCTAGGTCGGCTGAGTGGCGTGATGGTTAGGTGGGCTTGTTTTGGGCTACGAATCCATGTGCTAGTTGGCGAACTTGGCAAATTATGACGAATGGCTGAATGGTCTGTTTGTTGGGGCTTGTTACGTGGGAATTTACATTATTCATTGATGGGCTTCCACGAATTGGGCTGGGGAATCATGCACTTACTTATGTTGTACTTATGCATAAGCATGATTTAGAGTGTGCGTCTTGGACTGGGCTTATCTTGCAGAATTAGTGAGCTTATGTTTCATATGGCTGATCACAAGCACGCGTGGGCTGATCACAAGCAAGCAGGGGCTGATCACGTGTCTTGTCGGATGGGCGTGAGTTGGTGGCATCCGTGTTTCGAATTTAGACTTAGTAAAATTCTCTAGCCTTTATTATCATCAACTCTGTATTTCCATCTCTTCCATACGACACTACATGAAGGCTCATAAAAACATTGAAGGATAGTCACCCCCTTGAGAAAACATAGTTGGAGTTTAATCACATGAAAGGTTAGACATTATTTCCATGCTACATTGATTTATTATTTCCAACTTCATACTACATATGGAATTTTCTATCATGCCTAGTAGAATGAAAACTCCATTGGACCTCCTTTAGGTCCATTCAACCAACCTTTATCAGGTTAGGTAGTATGGAAATTCTATATGACTTTCATCAAAGTTAATTCTATTGTAGTATCATTGACCTTCTTCAGGTCTTGTATAATTAATAATGACCTTGATAGGCATCCATCTCTTCCATACTACATATGAGGATAATCATCTCCACACTACGTATGGAGATTATCATCCACTCTAGACTACATGGATGGATTTCCATAAACTCTAGAAAGTATTGGAAAAGCCCCATGAACCTTCATCAGGTTCATTCGACCGTAGTCTCCTGACCTTCATCAGGTCAGGTAGAATGAAGATTCACATGAACCTTCATCAAGTTCATTCGACAAGTCCAGTCGACAGTAGTCTCATAGAGAGTGATGAGTGATGACTTTCATCAAGTTCATTTCATTGTAGCATCCCATAGTCTCATGGACCTTCTACAGCTCTAGTATAGTGAGTAATGACCTCCTTGGACCTTCATCAGGTCTATTCGACAACTCCATTCAACCGTAGTCTCGTAGAATGGAGGTGACATTGATGGCTTTAATCAACTTTATCTAGTATAGTCTATTGGACCTTCATTAGGTTCATTCGACAGTAGTCTCATAGAAGAGTGATGAGTAATGACTTTCATCAAGTTCATTCAACTGTAGTATCATGAACCTTTTTCAAGTTTAGGAGAGTGAGTGATGAATTCATTGGACTTTCATAAAATTCATTCGACCGTAGTCTCATAAATCCTCATCAAGAGAATAAGTAATTTCATTCTTTGGACTTTCATCAAGTCCATTCGACAAGTCCATTCGACAGTAGTCTCGAGACCTTCATCAGGTCTTGTAGTATGAAGATTCACATAGATATTTAGGTTCATTCGATTGTGCCTTATGGACTTTCACAGGTCCATTTGATAGTTCATTCGACAGTAGTATCATGGACCTTCATCAGAACTAGTAGTATGAGAATGAAAGACTCTCATAGAACTTCTTCAAGTCTAGTAGTATCAAGATCCTCATTGACTCATATTAGATCTTGTAGAATGTAAAATGGAGACCCTCGTGGATCTTCATCATATACGGAGTGTGTAGACTCCTATGTACCTAGATCAGGTATAATGGGGTGTGTAGACTCCCATGTACCTTCATCAGGTATTGTGGAGTGTGTGTACTTTCTTGGACCTTCATCGGGTCATGTAGACTCTGATTTACTTTCTTCAAGTGTTGTAGAATGAAATCTTCTTAGACTTTCATCAGATCTAGTATCTGTAGACTCCCTTGTACCTTCATTAGGTATAGTGGAGTGTGTAGACTTTCTTGGACCTTCATCGGGTCATGTAAACTCTGATATACTTTTTCAAGTGTTGTAGAATGAAATCTTCTTAGACTTTCATCAGATCTAGTATCTGTAGACTCCTTTGTACCTTTATCAATATGTATGGTCGTCTTGATACATAAGACAATGAAACATACTCCATATGGAACATGCCTCATTGACTCAGGTAGAGTCAAATTGAAGACCTGACCTTATCTGGTCAGACGATATTGTAGACACCCCTGGTCCTTGACCAGTAGTATGGAGATTGTCCTGACCTTCGTCTAGATCTGTCGACAAGGGACATTCCCCTGGACTCATGTCGAGTCAAGTAAACTCCTGAACCACCGTTTGGTTCAGTCGACAAGGGAGATTCCCCTGGACTCATGTCGAGTCAAGTAAACTCCTGAACCACCGTTAGGTTCAGTCGACAAGGGACATTCCCCATGACTTATGTCGAGTCAAGTAAACTCCTGAACCACCGTTTGGTTCAGTCGACAAGGGACATTCCCCTGGACTCATGTCGAGTCAAGTAAACTCCTGAACCACCGTTTGGTTCAGTCGACAAGGGACATTCCCCTGGACTCATGTCGAGTCAAGTAAACTCCTGAACTACCGTTTGATTCAGTCGACAAGGGACATTCCCCTGGACTCATGTCGAGTCAAGTAAACTCCTGAACCACCGTTTGGTTCAGTCGACAAGGGACATTCCCCTGGACTCATGTCGAGTCAAGTAAACTCCTGAACCACCGTTAGGTTCAGTCGACAAGGGACATTCCCCATGACTCATGTCGAGTCAAGTGGACTTCTGCACCACCGTTTGGTTCAGTCGACAAGGGACATTCCCCTGGACTTATGTCGAGTCAAGTAAACTCCTGAACCACCGTTTGGTTCAGTCGACAATGGATATTCCCCTGGACTCATGTCGAGTCAAGTAAACTCCTGAACCACCGTTAGGTTCAGTCGACAAGGGACATTCCCCAGACTCATGTCGAGTCAAGTAAACTCCTGCACCACCGTTTGGTTCAGTCGACAAGGAACATTCCCCTGGACTTATGTCGAGTCAAGTAAACTCCTGAACCACCGTTTGGTTCAGTCGACAATGGATATTCCCCTGGACTCATGTCGAGTCAAGTAAACTCCTGAACCACCGTTTGGTTCAGTCGACAAGGGACATTCCCCTGGACTCATGTCGAGTCAAGTAAACTCCTGAACCACCGTTTGGTTCAGTCGACAAGGGACATTCCCCTGGACTCATGTCGAGTCAAGTAAACTCATGAACCACCGTTTGGTTCAGTCGACAAGGGACATTCCCCTGGACTCATGTCGAGTCAAGTAAACTCCTGAACTACCGTTTGATTCAGTCGACAAGGGACATTCCCCTGGACTCATGTCGAGTCAAGTAAACTCCTGAACCACCGTTTGGTTCAGTCGACAAGGGACATTCCCCTGGACTCATGTCGAGTCAAGTAAACTCCTGAACCACCGTTAGGTTCAGTCGACAAGGGACATTCCCCATGACTCATGTCGAGTCAAGTGGACTCCTGCACCACCGTTTGGTTCAGTCGACAAGGGACATTCCCCTGGACTTATGTCGAGTCAAGTAAACTCCTGAACCACCGTTTGGTTCAATCGACAATGGACATTACCCTGGACTCATGTCGAGTCAAAGCATACTCCTGAACTACCGTTTGGTTCAGTCGACAAGGAACATTCCCCTGGACTCATGAACTCCTGAAACTCTATTTCAGTTCGGTCCTCAGATGCATGCAAACAGAAACCTACGTTTTTGTATATATTTTGATACGAAATTTGGCAGAAGGTAACACACTCTTACGCTCTTTTTTCATACGACACGGATAAATATACTCTCTAAAGCAAAAATTCTTTGACTTAGAGAGTAAGGGACAAACTGTATGGGCCAAATTTGGTCCATGGGTAAAACTGTCTTTCATCTTAAGCCCATCAGCATGTTAGGCCCTAAAATAAGGACCAAAAAGAATTATGTATTGTTTGTTACAAATTAAATCATAAACTAATAAAAAGCATAACCACTCCACTTAACCTAATTCTAGCACTAAACCCCACCACTCCACTTAACCTAATACTAGCACTAATCCTCACTTACTCCAAAACCATTACCAAATACACCAACATCAGATCATGTTTTATCTATAAATATGAAAAGAATACGGGAAGAATTGATTCAAGTCTCATTTCTCTCACCCTAATACTTCATGCTCTCAATCCTTGATCCCCTCATATATTACACGGCCCTCACGGCCAAACAAAGGAAGTCAAGGTAACATCAAACCTACCTTTTACTTTTACATAATTACTGCTCATTTCATGCTACTGACTTGGGCGTCGGAGTGCCCCCGGCACCCACCACACCGGTGGGTAGTCTGCTCCCGCTCACTCTACCTTTGTCTTGCAGGATCGCTAATGCCCCCAATCTACAAATTCTGATTGTGGACCTCGGTTGAATAAATATATTTATCTGTCGACAAGGGACATTATTGTATATACTACATATGGACATTCCCCTGGACTCATGTCGAGTCAAGTAAACTCCTGAACCACCGTTTGGTTCAGTCGACAAGGGACATTCCCCTGGACTCATGTCGAGTCAAGTAAACTCCTGAACCACCGTTTGGTTCAGTCGACAAGGGATATTCCCCTGGACTCATGTCGAGTCAAGTAAACTCCTGAACCACCGTTTGGTTCAGTCGACAAGGGACATTCCCCTGGACTCATGTCGAGTCAAGTAAACTCCTGAACTACTGTTTGATTCAGTCGACAAGGGACATTCCCCTGGACTCATGTCGAGTCAAGTAAACTCCTGAACCACCGTTTGGTTCAGTCGACAAGGGACATTCCCCTGGACTCATGTCGAGTCAAGTAAACTCCTGAACCACCGTTAGGTTCAGTCGACAATGGACATTCCCCTGGACTTATGTCGAGTCAAGTGGACTCCTGCACCACCGTTTGGTTCAGTCGACAATGGACATTCCCCTGGACTGATGTCGAGTCAAGTAAACTCCTGAACCACCGTTTGGTTCAGTCGACAAGGGACATTCCCCTGGACTCATGTCGAGTCAAGTAAACTCCTGAACCACCGTTTGGTTCAGTCGACAAGGGACATTCCCCTGGACTCATGTCGAGTCAAGTAACTCCTGAACCACCGTTTGGTTCAGTCGACAAGGACATTCCCCTGGACTCATGTCGAGTCAAGTAAACTCCTGAACCACCGTTAGGTTCAGTCGACAAGGGACATTCCCCATGACTCATGTCGAGTCAAGTGAACTCCTGAACCACCGTTTGGTTCAGTCGACAAGGGACATTCCCCTAGACTCATGTCGAGTCAAGTAAACTCCTGAACCACCGTTTGGTTCAGTCGACAAGGAACATTCCCCTGGACTCATGTCGAGTCAAGTAAACTCCTGAACCACCGTTAGGTTCAGTCGACAAGGGACATTCCCCTGGACTCATGTCGAGTCAAGTAAACTCCTGAACCACCGTTTGGTTCAGTCGACAAGGGACATTCCCCTGGACTCATGTCGAGTCAAGTAAACTCCTGAACCACCATTTGGTTCAGTCGACAAGGGACATTCCCCTGGACTCATGTCGAGTCAAGTAAACTCCTGAACCACCGTTTGGTTCAGTCGACAAGGGACATTCCCCTGGACTCATGTCGAGTCAAGTAAACTCCTGAACTACCGTTTGATTCAGTCGACAAGGGACATTCCCCTGGACTCATGTCGAGTCAAGTAAACTCCTGAACCACCGTTTGGTTCAGTCGACAAGGGACATTCCCCTGGACTCATGTCGAGTCAAGTAAACTCCTGAACCACCGTTAGGTTCAGTCGACAAGGGACATTCCCCATGACTCATGTCGAGTCAAGTGGACTCATGCACCACCGTTTGGTTCAGTCGACAAGGGACATTCCCCTGGACTTATGTCGAGTCAAGTAAACTCCTGAACCACCGTTTGGTTCAGTCGACAAGGGACATTCCCCTGGACTCATGTCGAGTCAAAGCATACTCCTGAACTACCGTTTGGTTCAGTCGACAAGGAACATTCCCCTGGACTCATGAACTCCTGAAACTCTATTTCAGTTCGGTCCTCAGATGCATGCAAACAGAAACCTACGTTTTTGTATATATTTTGATACGACATTTGGCAGAAGGTAACACACTCTTACGCTCTTTTTTCATACGACACGGATAAATATACTCTCTAAAGCAAAAATTCTTTGACTTAGAGAGTAAGGGACAAACTGTATGTGCCAAATTTGGTCCATGGGTAAAACTGTCTTTCATCTTAAGCCCATCAGCATGTTAGGCCCTAAAATAAGGACCAAAAAGAATTATGTATTTGATTACAATTAAAATCATAAAGCGTGACCACTTAACATAACTCTAGCACTAATCCCCACCACTCCACTTAACCTAATTCTAGCACTAATCCTCACCTACTCCAAAACCATTACCAAATACACCAAACCTCAGATCATGTTTTATCTATAAATATGAAAAGAATAGGGAAGAATTCATTCAAGTCTCATTTCTCTCACCCTAATATTCTCAATCCTTAATCCCCTCATATATTACACGGCTCTCACGGCCAAACAAAGGAAGTAGAGGTAATAGTCAACCTTGCTTTCCCATTTTACAAACTTATTTCCTACCACTGACTTGGGCGTCGGAGTGTACCCGGTATCCACCACACCGGTGGTAGCCTACTCCCGTCCACTCTACTTTGTTTTTTGCAGGATTGCTAGTGCCCAACTTACAAATTCTGGTCAGACGATATTGTAGACACCCATGGTCCTTGACCAGTAGTATGGAGATTATCCTGACCTTCGTCTGGATCTGTCGACAAGGGACATTCCCCTGGACTCATGTCGAGTCAAGTAAACTCCTGAACCACCGTTTGGTTCAGTCGACAAGGGACATTCCCCTGGACTCATGTCGAGTCAAGTACACTCCTGAACCACCGTTAGGTTCAGTCGACAAGGGACATTCCCATGACTTATGTCGAGTCAAGTAAACTCCTGAACCACCGTTTGGTTCAGTCGACAAGGGACATTCCCCTGGACTCATGTCGAGTCAAGTAAACTCCTGAACCACCGTTTGGTTCAGTCGACAAGGGACATTCCCCTGGACTCATGTCGAGTCAAGTAAACTCCTGAACTACCGTTTGATTCAGTCGACAAGGGACATTCCTCTGGACTAATGTCGAGTCAAGTAAACTCCTGAACCACCGTTTGGTTCAGTCGACAAGGGACATTCCCCTGGACTCATGTCGAGTCAAGTAAACTCCTGAACCACCGTGAGGTTCAGTCAACAAGGGACATTCCCCATGACTCGACATGAGTCCAGGGGAATGTCCCTTGTCGACTGAACCAAACGGTGGTTCATGAGTTTACTTCACTCGACATGAGTCCAGGGGAATGTCCCTTGTCGACAGATCCAGACGAAGGTCAGGACAATCCTCATGACTTATGTCGAGTCAAGTAAACTCCTGAACCACCGTTAGGTTCAGTCGACAAGGGACATTCCCCATGACTCATGTCGAGTCAAGTGGACTCCTGCACCACCGTTTGGTTCAGTCGACAAGGGACATTCCCCTGGACTTATGTCGAGTCAAGTAAACTCCTGAACCACCGTTTGGTTCAGTCGACAATGGACATTCCCCTGGACTTATGTCGAGTCAAGTAAACTCATGAACCACCGTTTGGTTCAGTCGACAAGGGACATTCCCCTAGACTCAGGTCGAGTCAAGTAAACTCCTGAACCACCGTTTGGTTCAGTCGACAAGGAACATTCCCCTGGACTCATGTCGAGTCAAGTAAACTCCTGAACCACCGTTAGGTTCAGTCGACAAGGGACATTCCCCATGACTTATGTCGAGTCAAGTAAACTCCTGAACCACCGTTTGGTTCAGTCGACAAGGGACATTCCCCTGGACTCATGTCGAGTCAAGTAAACTCCTGAACCACCGTTTGGTTCAGTCGACAAGGGACATTCCCCTGGACTCATGTCGAGTCAAGTAAACTCCTGAACCACCGTTTGGTTCAGTCGACAAGGGACATTCCCCTGGACTCATGTCGAGTCAAGTAAACTCCTGAACTACCGTTTGATTCAGTCGACAAGGGACATTCCATTGGACACATGTCGAGTCAAGTAAACTCCTGAACCACCGTTAGGTTCAGTCGACAAGGGATATTCCCCTGGACTCATCTCGAGTCAAATGAACTCCTGAACCACCGTTTGGTTCAGTCGACAAGGGACATTCCCCTGGACTCATCTCGAGTCAAATGAACTCCTGAACCACCGTTTGGTTCAGTCGACAAGGGACATTCCCCTGGACTCATCTCGAGTCAAATGAACTCCTGAACCACCGTTTGGTTCAGTCGACAAGGGACATTCCCCTGGACTCATCTCGAGTCAAGTGAACTCCTGAACCACCGTTTGGTTCAGTCGACAAAGGACATTCCCCTGGACTCATCTCGAGTCAAATGAACTCCTGAACCACCGTTTGGTTCAGTCGACAAGGGACATTCACCCGGACTCATGTCGAGTCAAGTAAACTCCTGAACCACCGTTTGGTTCAGTCGACAAGGGACATTTCCCTGGACTCATCTCGAGTCAAATGAACTTCTGAACCACCGTTTGGTTCAGTCGACAAGGGACATTCACCTGGACTCATGTCGAGTCAAGTAAACCCCAGAACCACCGTTTGGTTCAGTCGACAAGGGACATTCCCCTGGACTCATGTCGAGTCAAGTAAACCCCTGAACCACCGTTTGGTTCAGTCGACAAGGGACATTCCCCTGGACTCATATCGAGTCAAGTGAACTCCTGAACCACCATTTGGTTCAGTCGACAAGGGACATTCCCCTGGACTCATCTCGAGTCAAGTGAACTCCTGAACCACCGTTTGGTTCAGTCGACAAGGGACATTCCCCTGGACTCATGTCGAGTCAAGTGAACTCCTGAACCACCGTTTGGTTCAGTCGACAAGGGACATTCCCCTGGACTCATCTCGAGTCAAATGAACTCCTGAACCACCGTTTGGTTCAGTCGACAAGGGACATTCCCCTGGACTCATGTCGAGTCAAGTAAACCCCTGAACCACCGTTTGGTTCAGTCGACAAGGGACATTCCCCTGGACTCATCTCGAGTCAATTTAACTCCTGAACCACCGTTTGGTTCAGCCGACAAGGGGCATTCCCCTGGACTCATGTCGAGTCAAGTAAACCCCTGAACCACCGTTTGGTTCAGTCGACAAGGGATTTTCCCATGACTCTAGTCGAGTCAAGATTGGACTCCTGAACCCGCGTTCGGTTCAGTCGACAAAGGGATATTCCCATGACTCTAGTCGAGTCAAGATTGGACTCCTGAACCCGCATTTGGTTCAGTCGACAAAGGGACATTCCCCATGACTCTTGTCGAGTCAAGATTGGACTCCTGAACCCGCATTTGGTTCAGTCGACAAAGGGACATTCCCTATGACTCTTGTCTAGTCAAGTTGGACTCCTGAACCTGCATTTGGTTCAGTCGACAAAGGGACATTCCCCATGACTCTTGTCGAATCAAGTGGGACTCCTAAACTTACATTCGGTTCAGTTGACCATAGAATGTTCCCCATTACTTATGTCGAATCAAATGTATCCATGGATCTTCAAACTGATCAGACGACCAAGAACCAATTACCATAAGTCAAGTCAAATCAGAAGGATTAAGACTTCGTCTGCCCAGACGATACACGCGATATATTCCAAAAAACCCACATTTTGCACAAAGCTCTTATAAAACAATCCAACAGAAGGTGATACATTCTTGTCACGTGCTTTTGTGATTAGTATCATTCGACACAAACGTATATAATACTCTCTAAGACAAAACTTCTTTGACTTAGAGAGTAAGGGACAAACTGTAAGATCCAAATTTGGTCTAAGGGTAAAACTGTCTTTCACCTTTAGCCCATCAGCATGTTAGGCCTAAAATAAGGACCAAAAAGAATTATGTATTGTTTGTTACAAATTAAATCATAAACTAATAAAAAGCATAACCACTCCACTTAACCTAATTCTAGCACTAAACCCCACCACTCCACTTAACCTAATACTAGCACTAATCCTCACTTACTCCAAAACCATTACCAAATACACCAACATCAGATCATGTTTTATCTATAAATATGAAAAGAATATGGGAAGAATTGATTCAAGTCTCATTTCTCTCACCCTAATACTTCATGCTCTCAATCCTTGATCCCCTCATATATTACACGGCCCTCACGGCCAAACAAAGGAAGTCAAGGTAACATCAAACCTACCTTTTACTTTTACATAATTACTGCTCATTTCATGCTACTGACTTGGGCGTCGGAGTGCCCCCGGCACCCACCACACCGGTGGGTAGTCTGCTCCCGCTCACTCTACCTTTGTCTTGCAGGATCGCTAATGCCCCCAATCTACAAATTCTGATTGTGGACCTCGGTCGAATTCCAGCATCCACAACGTGAATAGTAATTTTGCTAGGCATAATTATTTAATTAAATTCGATTTAATTACGTCGCGACGGATGTTCGTTAATTCGGAATTAGCGAACCCGAGCCCGGGAGTGTTTGCGGGCCCACTCACATTCGGAATCTAGTGGGGCATACATGTCACATCAAGTGTCACTTCACATGTCACTTTAAGTTACTTTTTTGTTGATGTGTTTAGGTGAAGTAGTTGGTGACTTGATACACACTCCAAAGTCAAACATGAAATCTTGATGGACTTTTACCAAATGTTTGGTATTAGTTTTAAATTGATTTTTGAAATCATTTACACAAGTCTTCATTATCTCTCATAGGCCAAAAATTGAAGCAAGTTTTCTCTCCCATTTTTCTTCTTTTGTTGTGAGGTTCATAAGAGAAAATACAAAGGATTTTGTTGAAAATATTTCATAGAGCTAGCACTCTTCTAGGGATCATACAAGGTGTTAGGGAAACCTACACAAGAGCTTAGAAAGTTGAAAAGCTTAGAGCTTGCATTTCTTCTTCTTGGCCAAATTCAACAAACATCTTGGAGTAAAATTTTATTGATCAACATATCCAAAAGCCGATCATTGTAAGTGTGTTTCCGCCACTCTTCTTTGTTATTCATTTATAATTCTATGTTTATCTTGATCTTGGGACTAAATATAGAAACCCAACAATTATGGTAGCACTCAACCAAAATCATTAATCAACCCAAGAGTCGACAGCCCAAAAACAAGCCCACAAAACCACGCGCACAAAAGGCAGTGAACTCACGCATGAATCCAATTCGCCAAATCACAGAGCACAGCCCATGAACTTACAGGTTATGTTGCAAACAAACAGTTTGCAAATCGCCTATCATGTCCAGGTCCATTACGCTCTCAGGGAGTCAGAAGAAAAAGAAATCCCACAAACGAGGCAGCCCAAAAAGACCTATAACCTTCATACATCCAAACATGACACTCAATTTTGGACTCTATGTAGTCGTGCAGTAGTCCATATAAGCCCAAGTCAGATTATCCACACTCCAAGCCTTGAATGTCCAAAGCCTATACACGTTATAATCGAATCAAAGTGACAACCCATTTCAGTCAAGAAAATACTGAAACTAAACGTCCAGAGCCCAATAAAAACCACACTCTTATATCGCCTAATTAACAAGACTAAATGAGCAATGGCCCAATCTTGAGAAGACCAAGACCCATCGGAGCACATCCAGGCCACATGATACAGAAAAATAAGAAAATATTTTCATAAGGACCAAAAAACCCTCAAGATACAACCTCCTACAACATAAGAACGAGATTTTTCCTTTATCAAAGTCCTGCCAAGTTTCTTTATATCTCATGGCTGCCCATACCATTTGATTATGCTACTGTTCATGGTCTTGACAAGTAAAATGATGCTACATCGTCAAAGTGTAGAAATAGTAACATTAGGCAGTGCTTAAAATCCAATCGAGCTGCAAATGACGTGATTTACCTCATCATAAAGTCTCAGCCATTTTCCGTCACAATACTCCGGCCTGCCCTTAGCCCGAGCAGAGTGCAGGATCAACAGAGGACCTTATAATAGAGTTGCTACAGCTGCCATCCAACTCCACCTAGTGATTTAAACAGCCCCGTCACCCACTGGATCCAAAGATCGATAGCCCCCTCAAAGAACATTTCCTTCTAGAACTCAATGCCCAAACTGGCCTTAGAAACATACACCAGATCCCACAACGAGATTTTGCCAAAATTAGTCAGGACATGTTTCTTCGTATCTCATGATACACTACTGCTCACGTCAGTGCCTAAAAGAAGCTGCTACATCGCGTAGGAACCCGTACATACTTCACAGGATATGTTCAAGTAAAAAGTCAACATTATTTATGTGTGGTAAGACGGGCCGGTCAGGACCCAGAATCTCAATTAGAGGCCCAAGCCCGGATTGCCCATACAAAGTCAGACCACGTTGTATCAAATGAACACACACGCGTCAACCCAAACGAGCCCACGTCTAGCGCGTCAAAATAAATGCTGAGGTATATGCCCAAGATCCAGAAGCTCTCGGCCCAAATAAGCCTAGACATAGACAATTCTCACATGTTAGTCGTGGCAAAACTAAATGCTGAACAATCCACACATGAAAAACATGAGACCTTGTACCCAGCCCATAAGCTCGGGCCCAAATACTCAGCCCATAATGCCTAGTAAATCCTAACCTCCCAGCCGCAAATCCCATGAGTAATTTTCAAAAGGAATCACACACAATCCTTACTCATCTAAGCCGCAAATCCTATCATCAAGAATAAAAGATATATCTTCAATGAGAACTAAACACAATTTCCAGCCTTCATACAAACAGACATACATTTGTCGAGATTTTTCCTTACAAAAACCTTTCATGTTTCTTCATATCTCATTGCCACAAATACCATTTGATATGCTACTGTTCACAACTAAGATTAGTTTAAAAGATGCTAGACTAAAAACCATAAACCCTAAACCATAAATCATAAACAATAAACCCTAAATCCTAAACCCTAAAATCCTAAAATCTTAAACCCTAAAACCCTAAACCCTAAACTTTTTTGGAAAAGTTAAGTAGTGTATTCCAAAATGTAAATAAATTACAACCCTAAACCTAAGTCATAAACCCTAAACCCTAGTAGACTTATCACAATTAGTCATCTCCTCCATGTGAAAGGAAATGCAAGAGTTCAAGAGAGCAATTCTCTCCAATCTACCTAAAGTCAGACTACCAATAAGGAAAAGCCGAGCCGAGATAGCACCAAACAACATAGAAGGATCTTTATCAATATCTCATTATATTTGAAGATTTTCATATTCATCAGACGACCTATATGAATCTCAATCTCCTTTATACGATATAAAAACTATGTCATCTTCTTCGAACAACATGAGAGGATTTCCATCTCCTCCAGGAGACATGAAAGGTTATATGAAATGAGTGTCATCAATTCTAGACTCCATTCGACCAAAGTCTCATGGACCTATATCAGGATCAAGGCGCCTCCCTTCAATGGAACTATATTTCCTACCATTTACCTCACGTGATGAAGCGATGTGTCTGACATTAGGAGGATTTCCTAGGCGACGGTACCCGAATGAAGTCTTGGCATGGACATCCCAGTCAACATTATCAATATGCTATGGATGTCCCAGTCGACACAACAATTTACAACTAGGTAATGATTATGGGTGACTTAGTCAACATTCTCAATGTCTGGCATATAACTTGTTAGGAATTCCCCACTCGATATTAGAGTATTGTTGAGGATTTCCCAATTGATATTACTTTATGTAGCTTGTCACTTGCTAAAGATTCCACTCGACACCCCACATAATGAGCTTTCACACATGTTTAAGTTCCCATCTGACATGAGATGGAAGAAGACTTAGCTTGACTTAGGTACCTTTAGATGAAACATAGCCCAATTGCTTATAAGACAAAATGGATTGCCAACAACTTCATACTACGTCGGTTAATTATTATCTCCCTCAAAGAACATAAGAGGATAGTTGTTTTTTTTCCCATACGACAATACGGTTATCAACTCCACACTACATCCAAAGATCATCATCTTCTCTAAATGATGAAGAACATTATTATTCTTCCGGATGATATGTATGATTTATCATCATCTCCAGACGACATAGACGTAATATCATATTCTCTAGACTACATTGATAGAATATCGTCTGCTCCATATGATGTGGAAGGATTGTCATCTCTTCCAGTCTATATGAAAAGTTCTTCATTTCCTCCAGACTACGTGAAAGACAAGGGATGACATATTGTCCAATGAACTGCTCTACTCGCCCAAGCTCCATGAGCAACACTTACAAACAAGGTTGCATGAAACCATGCCAAAAAGGTACAAGAGAAAAACAATCCCAGTTTCTATGAATCGACATTTTAGCCACAATGTCAAGCTTGTTATACTTGCGGTATTGAGGGCCTAACCGATCAAGAAGCGTGCATATATAAGGACCACATGCAAACAAACGAAAAATATGCTGGCATGCCAGTTGCAGCCTGCAATCCTACGCCAGCCACATCACAATAGCCAAAACAAACCCAAGCGCAATAATGACATAATGCCCTAAGATGTTCACCATACACGACCATGATAAATGACCACGCATAGAGCCTCACACATGCTGCCAAACAAACACGCATGATGCTAACTCTCTCTCTGCAGCATATGTACATCAAAGCCCAGCTTGCAATCCAAAAGGAACCGGCCCACTTGAAAAGCATAAGTGATGAAGAAAGCCTACTCAAGACCCATTCAATTTCTCTATTATATAGAGCTTCTTCATACAAGAGTCACGACCATTTATTTATCCCACATCGCTTAAGAAGATGCACTCAAGCAAGACACTCGCAAGTAAACAAGGCTTGCCAAACTTAAGTTCACTACCCCAGCTTGGAATCTATCACACACAATTAAAATAAATTATAGAATGACCATGTGCTCAAGCCAGACAACAGCTCACTGTCAAATTTATCAACCATAGATTTACAGATGGCATGAATGTGACCCAAATCTTATAAAAAAATCAAATAAAGTGTATGAGCACACTACTGAAAGCCGAGGAACCACGTAATCACACTACCTCCACGTGACATGTGCCAGTCTGACACATCAGCCGAAGAAAGAATCGTGTGCCATTCCATCAAAGCTGGCCATAACGTCTTATTCTTCAACTATAAACGTGCACATCCGAGCAACGAGGGTCATCAGCACATGCGCACACTAGAAACAATGGCATGATACCAAACTTGTCAATCCCACATCGTCTATTGAAGCCAATATACACGCCTCCATTAACACATCAATACAAGCACAATACATCTTGACTTTCATGGCTGTATTCTCGTAGGCTGAATTCATTGAAGCTTTATAAAATGGCTGAGGGCTGTCCCTATCTACATGCTCAGATCCCTTCCGTTCGTTGGTGACGCAAGAGGCTCTCAGATTCCTTCAGTTCGTTGGCGACGCAAAAGGATGAAAATATCTCATTCGCAACGTATACATAGACTTCGTTCCCGTTGCCAGCCATGGCTAGCGAGCTGACATTTTTAGTATACGTATCTTTCCGTCTGGATTGTCACGTTCTGCACACTACAATGCCTTAACTTGTGTTGTTATCGTTAGTGGCTGGAAAATTCTCTTTGTCGTGCTTTTGCTTAGATGGGCCCTAGTAGATAGGCCTATATGCTTCATTATGCTTGGTAGGACCCTCAGTATTGGAAATATGAGTGGTACTTTGCTCCATGTTGCAAAGTGTGTAGATATGCACTGAGGTGAGGCACATGTGACTTGGTAATATGCTCAGTTCATCTGAATTTGCCTTCTTCTACATGGTTGGATTATCACAATGTGTTGCTTTCATTCGACACTAGCAAGGTAGCCACATGTCAGTCTACACGCAAGGCTTATAGTGACAGATTGGTGTCGAGTACGGTTATTAAGAACTAGCTTATCTAGATGATAAGTGAACAATTGGTTGGTGAAGAGTCCGACATAAAAAACTCAGCGACCAATCCAACATTTGGGCCTATCCAACACTTGAGCCGAGGATTCATGCATATAAATTATATTTTATTTCTCAAATATTTTATATTCAGAAATACACTTTTATAGTCAGCTTTTGTCCAGAATTGATACCATTGATTGAGAGAAATCCTTTTGACACAACTAAAATATTGTCGGATGAAGTTATTCCTTTAATTCTTGAGCCTACAACAGCGAGTGGGCTGGCTTCATAAGGCCTGGGCCACGAGCGCATGTTGTAGCAATATTTGAACACTTACTTTAGTTCAGATGGCGGGAGAAACATGTACATATGTTGCAGAAATCGGCCAATCTCGCTTTTATTCTCCATGGATTTAATGGTTGAATCCGTGCTCCACCACGTATCTGGCTTATGGTCTGGAGAATTTTTGAAGTCCCCAGGGCTCCGAGAGGACTCGTTTATTACTTATGCCTAATAGGCCAGTCTGGAATGTCCCATCAAATAAAAGCACACTTTCAAAGCACATGCGCAGGAATAAAAATCTCACATTCGAAAGAACAAATAAAATTGACAAATATTGTTGCCACATGGGCGTCAAACATGACCACACTACAGACCAGGCCCATGCTACGCAAAACCACAAGACTTCATCCAGCTTCATATGCATGTCAAATGACGTGAATAAAGGCTTGATAATCAGTGAATATGTCATTCGACAAGACAAAAGTGAAAGCCTAACACTAGCATAGATTAATATGCAAGCAAAGCATTAGACAGATGTGCCACTCAGTAGGACACAAATAAAGGCTAGACACTAAGATGGATGGCCATCGACCCACAATACATGGAAAAATTGCCATCCCTTCCTCATACGACATGAAAGACTCCCTTGCGCCTTCATCAATGTGTGGTCGACTTAAAACATAAGACGAGAAAATATCTTCCATTTGGGACATCATTATCAAACTTTTGCTCGGTCGACACAACAGACGACAGGTATCGATGTTCTTATTTCTTTACTATGATTGAGATTTTGAAATCTGCAAGCAGTGCCATATGACATAGTTGAAGACCTGGACTACTCGTCATTTGATCCGTAATATGGGGAATATCCTGACCTTCATCAGGTTCAGTAGATTGGGGACATCCCTCATAGACTCATTTCGGGTCAAGTTGTAGACATGGATTACACATGTTGTATGACTTATATCTTCATGGCCTCATCAAGCCAAGTCGATCGGGGACATCCTAATGGACTCATATCGAGTCAAGTTGTAGACATGGATTACACATGTCATATAACTTATATCTTCCTAGCCTCGTCAAGTCCAGTCGACCGGGGATATCCCCAATAGACTCATGTCGAGTCAAGTTGTAGACATGGATTACACATGTCGTATGACTTATATCTTCCTGGTCTCATCAAGTCCAGTCGACCGAGGATATCCCCATGGACTCATATCAAGTCAAGTTGTAGACATAGATTACACATGTCGTATGACTTATATCTTCCTGACATCATCAAGTCCAGTCGACTGGGGACATCCCCCATAGACTCATGTTAAGTCAAGTTGTAGACATGGATTACACATGTCGTATGACTTATATCTTTTTGGCCTCATCAAGTCCAGTCGACAGATGACATCCCTCATAGACTCATGTCGAGTCAAATTGTAGACATGGATTACACATGTCGTATGATTTATATC
The DNA here is from genome assembly GCA_019454045.1 of Zanthoxylum bungeanum. Lineage (NCBI taxonomy): Eukaryota > Viridiplantae > Streptophyta > Magnoliopsida > Sapindales > Rutaceae > Zanthoxylum > Zanthoxylum bungeanum. The sequence goes on along the minus strand of SKCR01014322.1, from coordinate 46,016 downwards.
TTCCTGACCTCATTGAGTCCAGTTGACCGGGGACATCCCTATAGACTCATATCGAGTCAAGTTGTAGACATGGCTTACACATGTCGTATGAATTATATCCTGAATCTTCATCTAGATCAGTCGACTGGGGACATCCTCCATGGATTCAAGTTGTAGACATGGAACACACATGTCATGTGACTTATAACCTGACCTTCATCTGGTTCAATCGATTGGGTTTTTCCCCAATGGATCTAGTAGAGTCAAGTTCATTATCCCGACCATCATCTGGCTCGGACGATTGGGTACTTCCTCAATGGCTTTGGTAAAGTCAAGTTCATTATCCCGACCAACTATCTCGTTCGGTCAACTGGGTACTTCCCCAATGGCTCTTGTAGAGTCAAGTTGATAACTTGACATTCGTTTGGTTCAATCAATAGGCAGCATCAACACTCGAGTACACCTACATAATATGGTCTCGTCCCAGGCGACACACGCGTCAAGTACTCTCCAAGCCAATGACTCGTTGACTTAGAGAGTAGGAGACAAACTGTATGGACCAAATTTAGTCCAGGGGCAATTTCGTCCTTTTACTTCAGGCCCAATACTGAACGCACCACAGACTCCCCAATATAAGACCCAGGCCCAAGCTTCTACCTCAAAAGGAAGCCCCAATGTTTGAAATATATAGAGGCCCATAGATTCACAAGCCCAGACCCAGTGAAATACTACGTGCCCAAACCATAATCGGGGCTCACCCCACGCCAGTCCACATAACTCCCAGACTCATAAACATTATTCATAACCCATCCGTTCCAGCATACAACGGGCAAAACGCAGTAATTGCACCTCATGAAGTCGACCGTTATCATGACCCAACGGACGAGCAATCAAATGGCAATAAAAACACATGTTACTAGGGCATGTATATATAGGAAACGAGGCTCCATGAGAAGGGGACATTCAACTTCTAGCTCTCCTACTCACATCTTTAGGACATTCTCAAGCTCACAACACCTCCTACCTACCTCCCTCACGACATCCTACGAAGTTCAGGGTATCATCTAACATTGATCTCTCACCTGCTACTTCCTTAGTTCCTTCACTGACTTGGGCGTCGGAGTGCCTAAGGCATCCACCACACCGGTGGGTAGACCCTCAACGCTCACCCTACATTCTTTATTTTGCAGGATCATCAGTGCCCCCTAAATAAATCTCGATTGTAGACCTTGGGCGAAAATCAGCGTCTACAATTACCATTTTATTTTTTTAATCCTTGCTTACGTTAATTTCTTTATGATCTTACTTATGTTCATTTCTTTATGATGTAAGCATGGATATTGGAGTTGAATGTCTCATCAATTTATTTTGACGTTTATTCTGCATTACTTCTTTTTTTATGCCCTTATCTTTTTGGTATCATTTTCTTTTATCTCTCGCACATAAAGCTCCCTCTAAGCTCTATTCAAGCTACTAGATGATGAAGAGCGACAAAGAATCTATTTTTATATACTTATTTTGTAATAATGTGTCACAAGGTTTGTGACTTGATGGTAAAAGATTTAAAATTTGGTTGTCATGGATGCATTTCTTGTAAGAGTTTGAGATAATTGAGATTTTAACTGTTCCGTTTAAACTCGAGTCGGGTTTTCGATAAAAAATCTTGTAAAAATATAAATGGACTCCTTATAACACTTTATTTTACATAATAAATAATGTAGACGAGTGATTTTCATCCCAATGATAATTTCGAGTGGAAACAATCTTCCTTCAAGTTTGGCCAGAACATTCTTCAAGTACAAATGAAAATAATAGCCCTAAAATAGGGGTATTTTGGGAAGTGAGGTGGTACAAATGAAAATAGTAGCCCTAATGTATCATGCAACAGCCGCAGTCCAAAATGAAAAAAAATAAAAATAAATCTTCTCAATACTCTCGACTGTCTCTCTGCTCTCCTCTTTGAATAATAATTTTTTATAACCTTCTTCCATTAAATAATTTTCCCCAGGCCTGTGTACAGCTTAGCCACCAGCCTAAAAGTATATAAAACTAAAAGTGAAGAAGATATAGATCACATCATTATCTCGGGCGGCATGTACAATTTAGCCTCAAGTTTGGCCTCCAAAGTCGGGTATGCATGTCCTTTTTATATTTTCACTTTTTGTTTTAGAGTTTGTAACTAATCTCTATCTTATCTGATTTGTTTTATTTCAATTTTAGGTTGGCTAAGAACTGTGTCAGGCCGGTGAGAGTCGTTTCTGATTTTATTTTTATTATTTTATTATTATTATATTATTATTATTATTATTATTATTATTATTATTATTATTATTATATTTTTTTGTAGTTTCTGTGTTTTAGTTTTCCTTTTCTGCTCTATTTAATGGAGTTATAATATCAGGTTGCTTTGAGATTCAGTACTTCTGTTACTGCCAAGTCTATTTGTCGTAACAAAATCAACCCTTTTAAAGTGAGCCACTCACTCTTTATTATAAATTAATTCTCGGGTTGGATTCTCTTTGTTTCTTCAATTCAATTCCATCCACAATATTGCTTTATATATATATATATATATATATATATATATATATATATATATATATATATATATATATATATATAGTTGTCTAATGTTAATTCTAACTGGTGCCTTAGGAATTTGGATATAATGGTTCCCCTTTGCTTGGTGAGCATAACCCTGCATGTAATGTGGTTGATTACGACCAGTGGGGGTCTCTTACAACTGATTATCGAGGTAAATTGTTGATGTATAGATGAAACTGTTTATTAATTGTTGTCAAATGGGTTTTGTTATGTGTAGTGTAAGCAAGTATTTTGTTTGAATCTCCAACACTGTGGATGCTTACTCATCTGATTTTTATTTTTATTTTTGAAAAATACGCATCTTATGTTTGATTTACCTGTTCACAGTCTACAAATATGTGTCTGCCATGACTCAAACCTTGTGTGCTGAGGAAAACGCTGCTATATTTGCTAAAGCAGACCTCTCACGTCTAAATTATGGGATTTTTATGGCGTGTATGATAGTTATAGATATGTTAGAGTTGAACGTATCGAGGGTCAGCTCATATGAACAACTTATCCAGGTTTATTTTTGGAGTTTTTACTTATTTTCAGAGTTTTGATGGTTGTATGTGTACAATGGATAGTGAGGGGAATTAATTTGATGTGTTGATGATGTATGGCCTTTTTATACTCCCCCTCTTTATAAAGGTTGCAACAGTTGCAGCAAATGGGGATATAATGATAGGAGAGCTTGTAGCCAAGGCTATCAAAAAAGTTGGACCCGAGGCTGCATTTATCATCTCTGTAAGTTACTTGTTGAATTTCTACAATCCTTTCATCTTTAATTATTGTGAAGTATTTGTTGGTAGGATTCTCCCTAACATGTGATGTAGCTTTTATGTTGCTTTTATTCCTTCCATTTATCACTTTTACAAAATTTTCTTAAATTTTCGCTGTTGCAGGAAAAGATAAAATCCAATAATGAATTAATTTTTGATAACGGACTGAGATTAGAATGGGGTCTTGTATCTCCTATGTTCAACAACAATATGGATAACAAAACATATGTAAGCACTTCAATACCATAGTTTAATATAAATGCATAATGTTGTATCATTAATTTGTATTAACACAATTATTACTGCCAGGTTCTCCGAAACCCATACATTCTAATCCACAAGAATAAAATTTTGAGCAGCCAGATTTATGATGCAGTGTTGTCTTCGAATATTCGTTTCGTAAGAGGACTTGTATACAATTTTGAAAGTTAAATTTTATTGTCAGATTTTAATTGCTAGTTTTTATTGATTTTCATTTATTTCTTTTTCTTCTTAGAATAAAAGACCCTTATTGGTTATTGCGGAGGATATTGAAATGAAAGAGATGGCATCTATTGTCCTTGACTGGCGATACTTTGGATTGAAGGTAAAGAATTTTTATGGCAAACAGTGTTATCAAAGGCGCGGCTGAGGCAAGCCTAGGTAGAGGCGCTAGTCTTTGCGTCTAGAGGGTGTCCAGGTGAGGCGACGTGTATCAGGCGCCTGCCTAGGCGACGAGGCGCGCTCCTGAGGCTAATGAATTAGACTCGCCTCAGGCACTCGATGACAAAAATATTGATTTTTGACCCCATTTTGTTGATTAAAGGTCACTTTTTATTGTTTTTTGAATTTTTTTCCAACAAAGAGAGTTAAAAAGAAGAATAACAATAAATCTCATAATTTAATTTAATTTATTTATTTTTGACATGACTCTCAGATAATTGGTTGAAATCGTTAAAAATTATAAGAAAAAATTGTATTTTGTAAAATAAAAATGTTTGTCATAATAATGCATAATAGATCAAATATTTATAATTATTGGGGATATAATTTTAACCAAAAGATTATACTAGTCAATTACAAAATTGTAAATAAGACAATATGAGTAAATATTAATATTTTAGTTATTATAAGAACTTAGTTATGAAAATAGCGATGTATATAAATTTAATTGAGTGTAATAATTTATAATTATTTTGTCATAATTTGGTCAAAGTATTAAAAAAATACTCAAAACAAAATGATTAGAAGAATATACATGTTCCTCTTTCTAATTGAAAAATTATATACACAAATATGCGCTTCACATTCCTCAGGCGCGCGCCTAAACTTCAGGACCTTTTGCACCTCGGTGCGCCTTGCGCCTTTAAAAGATTATACAAATTAGATAAGACCCAGTAATTTAAACTGCCTAGTGCAGATCAGCATCATCTCTTGAAGATTATGTGGAAAATTTACCAATATCACATGAGACCACGAATAAGGTCATGTCAATCAATTATCATTTTTGTACTAAATGTCATTTCTTATTTCATTTTGTTATTGTGGGTTTTTGAATTGGATGAAGGTTTATGTCACTAAACCTCTGGAAAATAAAGGATATACAGCAGGAGATGCAAATGCGATCATGCAGGACCTTGCCATTCTCACAGGAGGCCAAGTTAGTTTTGTAAATTTACTCACCTCAATTTCCCACTATCATATAATTTAAAAAATAAATAAATAGTGTGCTACCTTCTTTTTATGTTCAGGTTATAGACGAAGAGTTTGATTTTGACATAAGGTGCCCGAATAATTCGGTAAATTTTCGCGCCCTGTTTCCCATTGTTGCATAATATCCAAAATATTGTACTCATGACTTTTAATGTTTAGGTTGTAACACAACAAATTTTTGGCTCATGCAAAGAGGTAAGAAATCTGATGATATTATAAATCTACATTGTTGTGCTGTCAGTCTTTGCCTTAAATTATATAATTGTCAATTCCTTTTCATCATCACAGGTTAGAGCATCAAGTGATTCAGTGGTTATCCTTGGCGGGTCTGGTAGCAAATCTGACATTAAAGAAAGATGTGAACAGGTTTGTTGTGGCTTTTTTGACATGTTTTGAACAGACCCTAGATTGTGCTTATTAATTATTTGAAATAATCTTGTGATCTTGTAGTTGAGATCTGTAACAGAATTATGCGCTTCGGATGATGAAAAATATTTTTTAGAAGAGAGATTTGAAAGGCTTTCTTGCGGTGGAGCTGTTTTTAAGGTCTGGCCGTTTGAATTGGATATTCATTTTCGCTAGCGTTTGGTGACCTATATGTGTATAACACTAGCGCTTGTTGAAGGCATATTTTGACAACAGTTTTTTGATGTAAGGTTCGTGGAGATAACAAAGCAAAAATACACAAAAAGAATAAAATTGTTCGCACAGCCCTAGAAGCTGCCAATGCTGCAATGCTTTGGGGAGTGAGTGATAGGTGGAAGCTTTCATATTTTGTAATTGTGTTTGTTCCACTTATTGAGTTGAGGTGAATCACATTTTTTGGTTTGTTTTAAATAATATATTATTTTAATTGATTGTTTCTTCAAAATTAGAATCAAACCTATTGTTTGATTTCTCTTAACTATCTCAATAGTAATAAATGACACACACACAGAGAGACACATATATAACAAAGCATCAAGAAGAGTTCTGATATTTTGTGCAAGGAACTCAAGTTAAACTATGTTATGAGAATTTATAAACATTATGAAAAACCTTTGTTAATTATTGTGGAGCTCTACATCATTGGTTTTTTTTTTTTTTTTTTGTTGGTAAACTTTAATTTTTTTTGTGGTGATTAACTCAACAATGTGAAGCTTTATATCAAGGCGTGAACTAACTGAGAATTTGAAATACAGATGCCTGTGTACTCAATTGCTACAAATGCAGGATTTGATGGATTAGATGTTGTTAATGAGTTACTAAAGCAAAAGAATTGGAACATTGGATTTGATCCAATTACAGGTTTCTTTTATATATTTGATAAACTTTCAAATGTGAGAATCTTAATTACTGAAATGATTGACTAAATTAAGTGAGAAAAATTCTTATTTCAATACATTGTTGATTGTCTTTTAATATATTGACATTCGTAATTTTTTTTTTCCTTTATTATTGTTTGTCACAGGTGAATATGTAGATATGACTAAGGCTGGAAATCTCGATCCATGGAGACCAATACGGTCAGAATTGACTTCAATAGCCAGGTAAAGTATAAAATTAGTTATTGATAACTACTTTAAGCTTATTATCTTAATTCACTAGTTAAGAAAATACTAATTGTTATTGCTTGTGTAGATATTTCACAGACGAGAATTATGAGGGTTGTTTTGTTGGGCTTGATTAAGAGGAGCAGAAGCAGATGATATAATGTTCCTTCACTGGTTAAAAACGTTTTGTTCTTATTATTCATTAGTTAAATAAAATGTATGGACAGTAAGTGCTTGCCCAAATACTTTACTAGTTCGGCCAATTTTAATGTGTACTTATCATTCCAAAGGTGCAAGAGGTCACAGGTTCTTCTAATCTTAGGGCATACATTTTAATTTGGATTTAGGTGGGGTGAGGGGGTAATATTTATTATTTTTTTTTTTTAAAAAAAATTTGTAATTACTACTAAAGAATTATGTTAATTTATCAATCAACAATAGGAAGGTAATTTTGTTCACCAATGTTTAAATGACAATTTCCAGCTTGCATGGGTAATCATCAGCCATGTTTACGTGCGATGTGTTTTTCTAATAACGATCAGCAATTATCAATTCGTGAATATAAAAGTCCAATTTTTTTCTTAAAATTCCTTTCAATCTCCAACTTTTCTTAAAAGATCCAATCTATATAGAATGTTTTTTATGAGGTGCTAATGATTTAATAACATTTTTATGAAATGGTTGATCTAATATGAATAACTTTTTAACCATTACATTTGTGCTTATATTGAGTGTGAGTGGTTTTTCCAAATAACTTTCAATTCTCTCAAGAATTTACGGAGTCAGTCTGTTTTCTTAGCTGTTTTGCTCCACTGTTATATACTTGATCTATATGGTGGAGTCAACAATGCAAGATTGTTTTATACTCCGTCGTACTATAGTCCCATCACCTAGGGTAAACACTGATCCATATCTTGATTTCCTAGAATCGATAACCGTATGAAAATCAGAGTCTGTATACTCACCGGAATACACAAGCATATAATTTCTTGTTCTCTTAAGATATTTGAGAATATATTTCACAGCCACCTAATGATCCAATCTTGGGTTAGACCGAAACCTATTGACTACTCCCACTGTAAAACAGATGTCCGTTCTTGTGCATAACATGACATACTACCAACTGCTGAGGCATATGGAATATGTCTCATTTCCTCAACATCTTGAGGTGTATTAGGAGACTGTTCCTTTGACGAGTGAATTCCATGTCGATAAGGAAATTGCCTTTCTTGGAATTTTTGATGAGTGGTATTTATACCAATATTTCTTACTCATTTGACCTAATGTTTTGTATTGCTTCTCGAGATTTATGAACGTTTTGATGTGTTTTGTTGTTATTTTGCAGATAAATAAAGTTTGGACAGCACTGGAGGCAATTTGGGGCAAAACCGGACAAAAATGCGTCAACAGGAATATTTTCATCTTCTGCGCGTCGTGACTCTGGAGCTTTGCGCGCCGCGACGCCCAGAATGCGCCGGATTTGCTAAAATGCGCCAAGTCAACGGGTCAGAATTTGAAAAGTTTGACTTTGCTAACGTGCGCCGTGCCACATGTCAACATCTCAACGGACTTGCTAATGTGCGCCGGTGCCACGTGTCAAGATCTGACGCTGCCGACAATCGCCCTCCCACGTGTCAAGATCTGACGCTGCCGACAATCGCCCTCCACACGTCAGCATGACGTCATCAATGACGTCATGAACAGTGCCACATCATCAGTGTGACGTAAGCAATGACGTCATGAACAGTGCCACGTCATCGGATAAGATCTGAGCCGACAAATCAGCAAGTGACACGTGTCACTGTAGCTGGCGTCGCGACGCGGAACTGTTACAGCGTCGCGACGCCCAGACCCTATCGACGCCTATAAATTGAGCTCGAGATTTCAGAATTCGGTGTCCCATCCTCTCTCTTCAAATCCGTCTAAAGAGAGAGCTTCTCTCTCTAGAATCTTTAATTTTTTAGTTTTTATTTTTTAGCTTTTAGTTTTGTAAATAATTTTAATTACTTTTTGAAATAATAGTAATTTAATTTTTACTTTTCACTTTTTACAATTTTTACAATTTACTTTTTACTTTTTACAGTTTTTTACTATTCACCATGATGAGGTAATTTCCTTATGTTCGGGTGAAAGGTAATTTCTTTTACTATTACTATTTAGATTAATCTCCCTTAAAAATAATATATTTACTATTTAAATTTGACTTAATCAGGATACCGCCAGATTGGTCGGTTGGTAATAAAACTTATATTCCGCCTTTATGGCTGGTTATTTTGGTTCCGCCTTTATGGCTGGTTATTTTGGTTCCGCCTTTATGGCTGGTTGGTATTAATCACAAGTTTATATATTATTTTATTGGGAGATATCTAAATAAGTAATAGTAGAAATAATTCCTTTTACCTTAACATTTTATTTTATTTTACTTTTCAGTATTTTTACTTTATGTCTTTACTAGCCCTAGTTATGTGTTAGTTATCTAGGGGTTGTGATGACTTTTAATATCACTAGTTTATAAGGGATTATTTTATAGTTTGGGTAATTTATAGGTTTACTTATTAAGTCTTAAGCTTAATGCTTCTTATTGTCTGATCACCAATAAGATTGATATGATAAATCTAAAATGAACTAGACATAGGGATTTTAGGTTTCAGCCTTAGACTTAATAGCCCACGATCTTCCTTGAGGATAGATAACCCTTTAATAGATTTCCTTACAGGATAGGAATATACCTGTCGGGCGGGGGTAGCCATAATTGGAACTTAAACTTAATGAATCCAGGTAATGTGGTTGACATAGGAATATGGTTCAATTGGGTTATACTGGGTATTTGTAGTTGACCATCGGAAGAGGCTTTTACATAATTTAGTGTTCCAGGTTAGTAAACTGATTTATTACACAAACATAAAATAATCACTTCATCTTTTAAATGATATTAAAAGAAATCACAACCTTAGATCTTTGTGTCTTTTATTTTCCTTAGTATTTTCTTTTATCTTTTTATTTATTTATTTAGCAAATCTACAATCAACCAAATCAATCAAGCAATCAATTTCATTCTCCCATTAATTAGATATTTGTAAATAAATAGATTCAATAATTAATAACAACAGTAGGAATTAAGTCCTCGTGGGATCGATATTTTTATACTACTTGAACGATACGTGCGCTTGCGTTATACGTGTGTGTTTACGCCGGTCAATTTTGCATCCCAAATCGCACAAGGATCTTGTCAATGTAGGATGCCTGAGATGTAGTTAACAGTAGTTCCTTGCGATCCCCAAGTATCTGAATCCCAAGAACATAATTGGCATCTTCCAATAGCTAGCCAGGTTTTCACGTCCGATAATATCTTTACATCATTCCCAATGAGGAAAAAATCATCAACATATAAAACAAGAAAAACCACATTCCCGTCAATGATGCGCTTGTACACACAAGGCTCATCAACATACTGCTTAAAGTCATAATACTCATTTATGATATCAAATATTATATCCAAGATCGAGATGTTTGCTTAAATCCATAAATGGACATTTGCAGTTTGCAAACCTTTTACTCTTGACCTTGGGCTATGAACCCCTCTAATTATACCATATAGATACATTCATCAAGATTGTCATTTAAGAATGCAGTCTTGACGTCCATTTGCCAAATCTCATAGTAATAATATGCCCCAATGGATAGAAGAGTGCAGATGGATTTGAGCATGACTATTCGTGAGAAAGTTTCCTCATAGTTAACTCCCTCTTTCTGGATATGACCATTCGCCACTAGCCCAGCCTTGAAGGTATGTACCTTCCCATTTGCTCCACTCTTTCTCTTGAAGATCCACTTGCAATCTATAGGTTTTACTCCATCAGGTTGGTCTACAAGTTCCCAGACTGAGTTGGAGTTCATAGTTAGGTTCATGGCATTGAGTCATTCTTGTTTTGTATGAAATATTTTCCTCTCGCAGCGGAAGCGTCTTAGGCACCCGGATCGGACTTGAAAATTTTTCTGCTATTTTCCTTTCATTTGTCGAATGGAACCAGTAGGTATACTAAAATTTTATTTCTATTTCGCACCAAATTTCACCCCCGGAACGCCGCTGAAATAGTCCCCAAATAGCCTCCGAACTGTAGTGAAATATTGGACTATTTTGGACCCGTTACGCGCTCGAACAGCACCCAAATCAGCCTCTGATTTTCATGATTAATATAGATGTTTCAGGTTTGATTTTTCACCCAAAAATCAGTCCCAACGCAGCCCTAAAAAGTCCGCAGGTGTTTCCCAAAATTCTGGATTGATACGAGATCAAATCGAGCCCCGAATTACACAAATAATTACTCGGCGGTGGAGAATAAAATACCCCACTGCCGTGAGAGGTAATAGATGAAAAGAATGATTTTGGTTCAATGTCATAAGGTCTTTCGAGCTATGTCTCACAACCAACAGAAAGTAGTGTGTGCTACACTCACAAGATGAATCCCTAAACCGTTTGGAGATTACTGGTCACACTCAATTTTATTTTTAGTTTCTTTTTCTTGTTTTTTTTTCTCAACTCTTGAGAGGATTTGGAGAAGATGAAGATGGATGCCAGGGTTAAAATGAGAGGCTTAGGCAAAAAGAAAATTAAATCTTCTTTTTATACCTAGGGTTATTTGTTTCCAAACAAACAAATCTCTTCCTATTCTCCATGTGAATAATCGGCCAAGCAAGGGAGTTTTGTTTAATTTTGTATTTAATTTTGTAACACTAAGATCAATTACCATAAAGGAAAATATGTTAAAAAATTAAAGTTGTGATTACCTTTCAAAAAGTGTAATCACCAAAATTAAGTCAAGGGTTTTATTTTCCAAAATAAAACAAAACCTTTCCCCTTCCACCATATACAAGAATCGTCCATAGCATTATTTTTCCATTAGTTTTGAAACAATTATATTAACTTTTCATAAAGAAAATATATATTACAAAATTGAATATTTGAAATCTAATTAAATGGTGTTACTTCCAAAATAATGCCAAGGGTTTCCAAAATCCAAAATTTGGGAATTCCAAGTTTATCATTCATTTAAATTATATCATATATAATTTAATTATTAATAATAAATAATTATCATATAATCATTTATTATATAAATCATATATTAACTTTTAATATATACTCGAGAATGTGTTTCACAGCCACACAGTGATCCAATCATGGGTTTGAATGAAATCTACTAACTACTCCCATTGCAAAATAGATGTCTGGTCTCGTGTATAACATAGCATATATGAGACTGCCAACTGCTGAGGCATATGAGATATGTCTCATTTCCTCAACATCTTGAGGTGTTTTAGGACACTGTTCATTTGACAAATGAATTCCATGTCGATAAGGCATATTGCCTTTCTTGGAATTCTGTATCCCAAATCGCACAAGGATCTTGTCGATATAGGATGTCTGAGACACAGCTAACATACGTTTCTTGCTATCTCGAAGTATCTAAATCCCAAGAACATAATTGGCATCTTCTAAAACTTTCATTTGGAATTGGTTAGCTAGCCAGGTTTTCACGTTCAATAATATCTTTACATCATTCCCAATAAGTAAAATATCATCGGCGTATAAAATAAGAAAAATCATCTTCTCGTCATTGATGCGCTTGTACACACAAGGCTTATCAACATTCTGCTCAAAGTCATAAGACTTGATCGTGCTATCAAATCTTATATTCCAAGATCAAGATGCTTGCTTAAGTCTATAAATGGACCTTTAGAGCTTGCAAAACTTTTGCTCTAAACAAGATTATGTAACATCCTCGATCTGGGAGATGTTACCGGTAGGGGACAGCTGTTCTACCTCATAAGCTTTTGACTGACTGACTGTATTCTAAACTATATGAATGTCATGTCATACATGAAGACTATAACTAAAGCATCATAAAATACTTTTATTATTCATAAATGCATACACAGAAATACTTCTTTTTACAATACTTTAATAGACACTTCTATTGACTACCACATCACTAATGCATTCAAATACTTTGACTTTGAACTTGACTCTTATGCTTTGTGACTCTATATTGGTGGACTCCATCCCTAGTGACTGCATCAGTATCCGTCCTCCCGAACTTGTCCTCCAGAAATCCCTACAAAATAAATAAAACTGGAGGGGGGTTAGATCGTCATACGACCTAAGCAAGTGGACTAAAAATTGAAAACTGACAAAAATCTTTTAGTTTTAAAACCATGTTTTCAAAACATCTTTACATGAAAACTCTGTTTCTGAAAACTTCATCTTTCTGGAAACTGTCTTTAAAACATTAGTTCCTGAAAACTCTTTACTAATACATGATTTCTGAAATCTGATTACTGAAAATCTGAAAGTTTTATACTAGAGATCTGAAAGATTAAAAATTGTTTATTAAATACTTATTTATGAAAACTGTATACTGAAAACTAAAAAATACTTGATGCCCAGGACAACAGCTCAACTGCGGCATCTTTGAAATCTGATGGTACTCGATGCCCATGACAACAGCTCAACTGCGGCATCTCTGAGGCCGGTGGTGCCCTATGTCTAGGACAACAGCTCAACTAGCAACGTAGAGCTCTACACCCAGGACAACAGCTCAACTGGCAGTGTAGCCACCACTAGGGACCAGGTACACGATCTTAAGCTGCCATCTTGGCCCTACATGTGCACATGTTCTCTGTATCCGTCAATTCCAACTGTATCTCAAGTTACATACTGAGGTGAGGTTTTACCTCATGCCCCAAAAGAAAAGAACATAAACATGTATTGAAAACTTATATCTTAAGCTGAAATATCAATATTTTCATAAAAATTCTCAATCGTGCTGAATCATATAAATAAAAACTTAGCTAACGCCATATTTGCTGAAAAGTAAGTCTGATATTCAAAAGTGCGAGATAAAAATCAAGAAAAGAAAGAAAGTGTCCACTCACTATTTTGAACTTAGCTGGCACCAGATTCCTTGATCAAAAGGAACTGTGATTCCTGCAGATAACCTACGGTCAGAACTTGGTTAGAATCATCATAGTCAAATAACTTCGATACTTCTAAAGATTCATCTGTATGTCATGCAATCAAGACTTATAATAACCATATCTTAGTATATGATATGTATATAGACTAATACGAGACTCCAAGAGTGGCATTGAATGCGTACGAGTAGAGTTTTAGAGGATTTAAAACTGAATGAATCTGTTTCAGGCTTCACGTCGCGACGCATGAAGGATTTCCGCGTCATGAAACGCGGCGTCCAGATCTCATCTTCATTTTCCTCTTTGCATCGTGATGCCCCTATGAATTCCAGGATCCGAACATGTTCTGTTTTTGCTTCTTCAACCCTTCCAAAACTCAAAATATTTAATCTTTACTCATTTCTAATACTTCTAATCCACAAACCAACATTCAAAACATCATCACACTTTTAATTATATCATATATTCCATCAATTCATCATCAAATTATCTCTTAATCTATTATATTCATTCTATCATGTCTTTACCCAAAACTTTAACAATTCCAAAATTCTTTAACTATCTAATGTTTTAATTCCCATTAAACATGTTATCAACATCAATCAAGTCATTATTACAATATAAATAGTAATTTATCAAAATCTTAAAACTCCAAAAATGGGTTATACCTCTCTTCTTGGATTTCTTATTTTCCCCAAGTCTTCCATAACCTTCATTGATGCCAAGCTTCCTTTGCTTTCCATTTTCTTCCTTTCTTTCTCTCTTATTCTTCTTCTTTTCTTCTCTTATTCTTCTTTCTCTCTCTTTCTCCTTTCACGGTCTTCTTCTTTCTCTTCTTTCCAAATTCTTTTTTCAATCTTTTTGTATTAGAGAATAGTTGCTTCTTTATATAGAGGACCTTTTGGATATTTTACAACTTAAAGAAGAGTGTGGAAACTTATAAAAAATTGAGATTCTTACACTTTGGTCTGAAAATCACTATTCACTCAGATTTTGACTTGCGTTTTTGACCTAGTTTTGGTCTGAATTTGGAAAAATATTTAAGTCAAAAGTTTTAGGTCTCGGTCTAAGCTTTCCGACGATATAAAATTCATAAAATCTCGAGTTTGTATGAAAAAATTATGCTCAAAATACCATATATAAAACAAAAGGGCATACGGTACAGTTTCATCTCGGGACCTCGAGAAATTTACCAATCGTTCCCAAAGCCTTTTCATAATTGTACTTGAATCTTATCATGATTTATTTTACATTCCTTTCTCCTGTACTCAAAATACATCATAGGTAGTAGTAATATCTACCAATCGTTACAGATTCGCAGACTGGTATTGTTCCGAGCTTTAACTGGTTTAAGGTTCTGTTCTTTATTAATCTGTCTATCCGGCCAATGCTGATATGACCAAGTCTAAGACACCATAGATACGTGTTATCGTGAGAAATCTTTTGTCATTTAGTTTTAGGTTTCTCAACCTAAAATATTTTAGTGTTGAACATTGGCTTTTGTGTTAACACTCTTAACACATACAAGTTATCTCCTAGTTTCCTTAACATATAGGTAATCCATTTATGAAATAATAACTATTATTATTAGATAAATGATAACCATCATGCAATAGTTTTGAAACATAAATCAAATTTCCATGACAAAACAAAAACAAACACCACTTTGTTTAAATTCAAATAATTTTTATTTGAAAAAATTAAAAACTGATAACTCCCAATGTTTTACTGAAACAACATCCATTGTCCTCACTCTCATAGTAAAGTTACCTTTAGCAAGGTCTTTACGTATGTCAAGTAGTTGTACTTTTAGCCTTCATAGTGCTATTTTTCTTCATCTTTGAAGATTTAGAAGACTCGGTAAAATTTGCCTCAGCACCGGACCTATGAGGATCCACAAACATGGACTTGTAACAGGTGAGCTCATTAAACAATTGGGTCAAAGTAAAAGTCAACTTGTTCATAACATAGTTACTTTTAAACTGTAGGAAACTCTTCAGAAGAGTTTTCATAATCATGGTCACCTGGCTACGCTCGTCAATAAGAGCTCCATGTGTTTCAGTAGTGTTGAGATAGGTCATCATCCTTAAGACGAACTCTCGGATTGATGTCTCATTCTTTATCCTAACGATCATCGTTTAGACCATGGCCTCATGGCGTTGATGGTCCGAAGGCTGCCCAAACATGCCATGTAATGACTCCATCATCCGAGATGCTAGAGCCATAGGTTCATGATTTGCAGCAAGAACCTCAGACATCCCTGCTAGTAAGTAGCAGCAAGCTTTCTCATTTGATGCGACTCATTTCTGGTAGGCATCGCGCACAGCTTGGCCAGCATTTCCGGCCGGCTCAGGAAGACTCTCTTACGTCAGGATAAACTTTAGGTCTTCGCAGACCATGATTGCAATCATGTTAATTTTCCACTTAACAGAATTTTCTCATGTTAATTTATTGTTTGAGAGTATGGAAATAATTGGAGAAACCATGGCTGATAAAAGAAATAAACATGCATTTAACATTCATCGTATATTAAAATCATCAAACAATTTTGGCATAAAATTAAACATGATGCATGAACCATGAATAACAAATTAGAAACCTAAGAGAATTACTATGTCACGGAAATCTATCATCCCACAAGTAAGTGCCGCCGTAGGGTAGGTCAAGTACTTGCATGATAGATCGAGACTGTAACATCCCGGGTTATTTTAGCTTGTTTGCGTAAATTATACTTTCGCGAGTGGGGTCACACCTGATCGGCGTAATCACACGCGTATAACGCAAGCGCACATATCGTTCAATTAGTATAAAAATATCGATCCATGAGGACTTAATTCCTATTATTGTTATTAATTATTGATACTATTTATTTACAAGTATCTAATTATAGGGAGAATGGAATGATTGCTTTTGGTTGGTTGAATGTTGATTTGCTTAAATAAAATAAAATAAAGACACAAAAGAAAATACTTAAGACAATAGAAGAACAGACTCAAATATCTAGGGTCATGACTCTACACAATATTATTAAAAAGATGAATTGATTCTCTTGTTTATGTGTAATAAATTAATTTGCTAACCTGGAACACGATGATATGCAAAAGCCTCTTCTGATGGTCAGACGCAAATACCCAGTATAACCCAATTAAACCATATTCCTATGTCAACCACATTACCTGTATTAATTAAGATCAAGTTCCAATTATGGCTACCCACGTCTGACAGGTATATTCCTATCCTGTAAGAAAATCTATTAAAGGGTTATCTATTCTCAAGGAAGATAGTGAATTATTGAATATAAGGCTGAATCCTAAAATCCATATTTTTAGTTCATTTTAAGTTTACCCCATCAATCTTATTAATGGCCAGTTAACAAGAAGCATTAAGCTTAAGACTCAGTAAACAAACTAAAGAATTACCCATAAAAAGAAAATCAATTATTAAGTGTATGGATATTGTGTTTCATCACTTCCCTAGAATGAATATAAAATGCCGGGGGTTAAAGAATCTACATTTAATATTTCTTATTTAGGAATCTAATTTATTATAATATATAAATTATTTTCTGTTCTGCTTTCTCAGAAATTAATAATTTTAAATATTTAAAACTGGCCATATAGGCGGCATTCCATTTAGTCCCGCTACACCAGCCAAATAGGCGGTAATTATCTGTCACATAAAGACCAGCCATATAGGCGGTAAGGTAGTTTATATTTAAACCAGCCATATAGGTGGTAATAAAGTCTGTCATTAATTAATCCGGTTTATTTATAATTTAAATATTATAATTAAGTGAGATTAACCTAGACAATTATATTAAATGTTTCACCTTTTACCCCAAGCGGAGAAATTAATTACAAAACATAAAATTAAATAGAATAAAATAAAGTAATAAAAACTAAAAATAAAAATACATAATTTTATTACTATAAATAATTTACAAAAATAGATGCTTCCTATAAAATCAGGGAAAAGTTCCCAAGGAAAGCACGAGGAAAACTGAATTCAGGAATGCTCAATTTATAGGCAGATTTTCGGACCGACGTCGCGACACCCGCACAGTGAATTCAAGTCAATGCGGCTTGACCACGCGACTGTCGACGTAATGATATCGCAACACGTGTTGCGCTGTGAATGGTCGATGATGTGGTCCAATAGATATGTGACACTTGGCAACATCTGGTTGGCTGGAAACGCGGTCCAATGAGAGCTCGACACATGTCAGGCTGTGATTTGCTAAATATTCGGTCCAATAGGAAGGCGACATGTGGCACGCGGTTTGATTCGGACAAATGAGATGATGACACGTGGCAGCCGGCTCACGTTAGCAGATGACACGTGACTCACGGCGCACGTTAGCAAGTGGCACACGTTAGCAAATCGGTGCACGTTAGCAGACCATCCAGATTTCGACACGTGGCTACGACGCATTTTAGCAGGCGGCGCACGTTAGACGTCGCGACACTGGAAAATTACAAAAAATGTTATTTTTCGTCCAATATCATTGTTTTGTCCCCAAAATGCTTCCAGTGCTTCCCAAAATTTATTTTATCTGCAAAATAACGCAAAATACATCAAAACGTTCATAAAACACGATAAACTATACAAAATATTAGGTTAAATGAGTGGGAAATAGTGATATAAATACCAATCATCACACCCCTAAACCTAACATTTTGCTAGTCCTCGAGCAAAACACAAAATAAAATAACAAAAATAAAATTAACTAAGCCATTTTTATAGGGATCACGGTTGCATTTAGCGTATGCAACAAGCCTTTAAACCCCTAGGTGTCCCTAGTGGACGAGTTGTAGTCTCGTGAGAGTTTACAGCAATGATACCATAAACATTTTATAAAAGTAAAAAGTGGGTTAAAACTAATGCACACAAAAATAAAAAGAAAAGAAAAGAAATATGTAAATATCATCCTCAGAGAATGTTTAGCTTCAAAGTTAGAGGAACCTTCAAAATGCATATCTCAACTAAAATCTTTTCTTTTGAACAACATATCTAAATCAGACTCAAGGTGTGTGTGTGTGAATAGTCCAGCAAACAGCTTCGATTCTAAGTTGTCAACTCGGTGATTTCGTCTCAATTCTCAGTAGTTAATGGGTCAAACCAATCTAAGTATCTAAAATTGTTCTGTCTACTATAATCAGCTCAGGTGAGGTATGTGATTTTTCTGATTTTTTTAATTTATATACAATATCTTCCGTCTATGTAGCGAGCTTTGGGCCGGTGGCTCCCAAACCAGTTGGCATTAGGGCTTCAGGTGTTAAGAAACCCCTACAAACTTAATTACTCAGACTTTAGATATATATTTTTTCCAACATCTTTGATCCATTAGCGAGCTTTGGGCCAGTGACTCCCAAACCAGTTGGCTTTAGGGCACTAGGTGTTAAAACACCCCTACGGACTTAATGACTCGGATCTTAGACATTTTTTTTACATACCACACATAATAAATGTAGACAGAAACAGAAACTCTGACAAATGGTCATTCATCAACCACCGATTATTTTAACTAGTCACTTTGTTAATTCCTTATTATCTAACTACTTACAAGACTATCTTAATAGTGTGCACGAGTCTGACCTAGATATGAAATTCAAATTATGGATAAAAGTGAAATTAATATTATTCTTTTCCTAAAAATTTTTAGCTAAACAAACAATCAAATCATTAGACTCTTTTTTTTTGGGTTTTTTCGATTTTAAAAACACACATAAAACAGAAAATAAAACACAAGCCATGCGGAAAAGAAAACCTTTAACAGAATTTTTGTAAAAATTTAAAAACAGACTCATACCCCCAACCTAAACCTTGCATTGTCCCCAACGCGTTAGAAAACATAAATCAAAAGTATGGAACAATAGTACCTGAGTTTTTTTTTAGTCATCGACCTCCTCCTTATCACTGTCAATATTTGGGTACGGTGGAAACTATTCATATCTAATTCTCATTTGTCTTGCAATTTGTTGGAGCAGTTGAACCATGTATCCTTACTGAGATTCCAATCTAGTAACCCTCTGAGTTAAGGAACGAGGCTGAGATGATCTGTGTGATCGTGTAGGTGGTTGATGTGATGCAACAGGTGTTGAAGAAGAAGATGGCGCTACAGAAACTGGTCTCTCTGTATAAAACTGCTGGATAATTCTGGCAGTTATGGCTGTCATGGGCTGTGTTAATTCTTCCTTTGGTTCAACAGTAACCATGACCTGTGTGCATAAGGATGATATCAGATAGCAATAGAACAGGCCAGCCTGTGTTGACCTGGCAGCCCAAACAATGTTGGTCGATATCAACTGGCCAACATAAATCGTATATCCCTTCAGAATGCAGTATAACAGAATCATACGTTCCTTCGTGACATATGTGATATGCGATCCTGGTAACAAGGTCATAGTCACG
The DNA here is from genome assembly GCA_019454045.1 of Zanthoxylum bungeanum. NCBI lineage: Eukaryota > Viridiplantae > Streptophyta > Magnoliopsida > Sapindales > Rutaceae > Zanthoxylum > Zanthoxylum bungeanum. The sequence goes on along the minus strand of SKCR01014322.1, from coordinate 26,062 downwards.
AAATGGAACAAAACTTTAGTCTCAGGCTTCAGCATCTTTGAACTCATCTTCCTATATTCTCCAATGCTACTCATGACCCAAGCAGCATTTGGAACACATAAAGTTTATGTGAGATGAGTGATATCAATGTTCTCAATTATCACAAAATACTCATCTTCCTCCATCTTTGGAATGTCATAAAACCTGTTAATCGTTGAGGAGTCAAATGGTATATGTCGACCTCTCACCATTGCAACACTCACATTATGCTCATAAGCATTTGCGTAAAACTCCGGTACAATAGCTGCATAGGCGGGGTACGGCTGCTGACAAAGCTTTCGCCAGTGCCGTTCTGTGATAATCCTGTTAATCTTTGGAAATAACCCTAGATTAATATCAAATTCCCTCTCCATAATGTGGTGTTTCTGGGTTATTTCGTCCTCATATCTCTTCTCCGCAGCGGCTGATACGAATTTAAAATTATCAAATGTAGGTGCGGCAGAAGTCGATGCCCTGTATCTTTTTAGCAGCATTTTCACAGCAATTGTGTTGTCATCAAATGATTCAAAAATGATGATCAAATTCCTGAAAAAGAACATTTTCACTCGCTTTGGAACACCTTGTGTAATTATCAATAATGGTGGTACATATTTCTGCAACTGATACTTCGATGCACTTATATCTAAATATGGAGTTACTCACAAAGTTGCAACAACTTACTATCCGCAGTCAAATGGACAGGTTGAAGTTTCAAACAGGTAGATCAAAAGAATCTTGGAGAGAACCGTTGGATCCACAAGGAATGACTAGTCTGAAAAACTGGATGACACATTATGGGCTTACCGAACAGCTTACAAGACACCCATTGGTATGCCTCCATATCAAATGGTGTATGGAAAAGCATGCCATCTGCCATTTGAGCATGAACACAAGACGTACTGGGCACTAAAGAAGTTGAATCTTGATCCACAAGTTGCAGGAGAGAAAAGACTTCACCAACTCAATGAAATAGAGGAATTTCGCCTACAGGCTTATGAGAATGCCAAATTGTACAAAGAAAAGACAAAGAAATGACATCATAAAAAAATAATGCGTAGACAACTGGAACCAGGCCAGTAGGTGTTGCTGTACGATTCACGGTTAAAATTTTTCCTCAGAAAGCTGAAATCAAAATGGTCAGGTCCATTTGTGATTACTCAAATATTACCCTACGGAGTTGTTGAAATTTACAACAGTAAGTCCAACAACACATTCAAGGTTAACAATCAGCGTGTTAAGCACTACTGGGGAGAATCATTTGAGGGATAAAAAGAAAGTGTCACACTTTCAGATCCAACATAACGTTCAGGCAGTCATGTCTAGCTGAAGACGTTAAACTTAGCGCTAGCAGAGAGGCAACCCATGCAATTTGTGTATATATTGTGATTTGGTGTGATTTAATTTTGTGTGTTTAGTTTTTACTGGTTAAAACATTTCAGGATGAAAGAAATTCTCACAAATCTTCACAAGCAATTTCCTTATCTCCCTCAAAAATCTCTGATGAAAGTCTACAAAGCTCGCATGGAACATATGAGACTACTGATGATCAAATGTATTCCTACTGACATTCGTAGGGTAATCGAAGCACGAGTCCGATTAGCAGGTGAGTATTCTGATTCTTGTAATTCTTATTTGTCTGGTTTTGGAAGAAGCACATATGCAAAGAAACTTAGAGCTAAGCAAATGAGTGTTTGTTATAAATGTTCACGCTGGACTTGCAATACTCGTTGTCGTTTCTTAGGAATGATGTCTGATAATCGCGAAGACAAAATTAAATTCATTAGGGATGGCTTGAGTAAGGAGTCTTTAGATGATATATCTTTGACTCTTGAGACGCATCCCAGTGGATATGTTCATATAGCTATTCGCAAATTACATACACAATTCAAAAGAGAAAGACAACAGTTAAGTCTCGGGAATCTGACTCAAAAAGACATTGGTTGCTAATTTATAAGAAAATTGGATGGGAAGCTTGTCCCTGACACATAGACGTCAATTAAGCTGTAAATATTTATAGATATTATTGTGGGGACACACAGAAGCTGGAGCGACGCATGCTGTTCTAGGCTCAGGGCCTAGTTGGGAGTACAGAGTAGCCCGCGGGGGACTAAACTGGAGAATGAATGAGTCGCCATCCGGTGTGAACCGGGACAAAGATTTAAGGCCGCACTCACCCCTCGCAAGGGAAGACCTCAAACCGTTGGGTTCGGAATGGTCCTTTACTTATGTTATTGTAATGGTATGATTTGCGCAATAAATTAATTGAATCTACTCAACAACATGCTCCAAGAATATTCTATTAAATTTACATACATGAAATTAAATCCTATGACTAAGTTCGCATGCTTTAAAAATAAGTCCTTACAATGGCAAGCATATAACTTCATAAACACTTAACATTCATGCATATATAAACGCAAATAATCATAGCGGTATTGGCACGCAATATAAAGAAGATCAAAGTAACGGCAAGCATATAATTTTATAAACACATTATGGAAACATATTAAATAGAATCAAAATAACCGAATATTGAACAGAATCAAAATAACCACACAACGCAAAGGGATAAAGAAAGATGAAAATTCAAATACATAATAAAGAGATGCTTAAAGATGCAACCATACATTAAAATAAACGTGCAATGATGCGATGCAAAAGAGGATGGCCAATGAGAGTGGAAGAAGAGGAATGCAAAAAGAAATGCAACATATGCCTATATACATGTAATACTTCAAGTATCTGATTAAACATATTATACGTGATGCATGATTATGCAATGAAATGTTATGCATAAAATAAGTAACAAAAGGCGCAGCGAAGTATTGTCACAAAGGTAGCCTTTTAGGCTTTTTTCCCTCGAATAAAAGACCTTTAGACTAACATACTAAGCTCATGCGCAATATGATATGATGTATGGTCATACATTGAGATGTCATACATAAAATTAATAACAAAAAGAGAAAGTGCGGCTTCATACATTGAGATGTCATACATAAAATGAATAACAAAAGAGAAAGCGCATCAAAACATCGTGGTAAAGGTAGTCTTTAGGAATTTTCCTTCGAATAGAAGACCTTGAATCCACCATAGTTAGCCCATGCGCATTATAATGTAATGCATGCATGAATAAAACGATGATATGCAAATAAGAGGTAAATAACATATAAAACGGCGCTGCAAAACATCGTGGTAAAGGTAGCCTTTAGGCATTCTCCCTCGAATAGAGGACCTTTAATCCACTCTAGTCAGCCTATGCGCCTCTAAATGTGATGCATGAATGAATAAAGTGATGATATGTGTTGTGAAATTTTTATATCGTACCGCAAGTGTACGGTGTCAAGTTTTAGTATAAATATGAGTTAAGAGTGTCGAACCCACAGAGATTGCGTTAACTCGCACTAAGTACTACAATTGATAATCCTAACTTTATTTAGAAAATAAATGATAAAGATTTTAATAATTAAATAAAATATACAAATATTTAGATAGGAGGAACTAATACGATAGAGATTCTGGATCCTGATTTCACTTAGTTGTCTCCTATGTATTTGTCATGCCAATTAATCTTTGTTCAGTTATATTATTTATAAGTCAAGATCCTAAAATATTCACTCCCTCTCTCGAGTGCCGAGTGAAAATATTATCAACTATAGACTTCGATATCTCTATAAAAATCCAATAGTTAATAACTCATTACAATTTGTGATTCTATGTTAACGACTTCAAAGGACTACAGATTCTCTCGAACTCTATAAAATCCTAGATTATATTCTCTAGATCTATTCAAAATCCCCTCTCTCGAGTGATAGATTCTAAACATATCATCTCAAATTGTGGCCAACAATCAAGAAGCATTAAACTCAAAAGAATATAAATAATTAATAAAACTTCATTACAAAACTGATAAACAAAAATACAAGGTTCAAGCATCAATTACATCATTCTCCAAAATTAAGGAGTAAATTCATGACAAAAGATAAAACAATAAATAATCAAGCCATGAATTTAATGGAAATCATTAGAGTTTTAAGAAAGAAATAAGAAGATAAAACCCGAATTGAATCTCTTCCTCTCCGGATATTACAGCCTTTGTCTCCTCTTGTCGCTCTTCAATCCTCTCCTTGGATCTCTAAAAATATTTAATTCTGTATTTTGCGCAGTGTATTAGCCTCCCCGTGTGTTTTGGACGAAGTCTTATATTTATAGAAGTGTCAGGGTGCCATTAGGATTTCAGAAAAACCCTAAAAATGAAACCTGGAACGCGTGAATCTTTCCTGCGCAGCGCCGCGGCGCTGATTCGTCTGGAATTTGTGTGTAATGTTGACATTTTGGGGCGCCGAGGCGCCTGGCTCTCTTCATTGGCGCCTCGGCGCCCATGTTGCTTAATGAATGGGCGCCTCGGCGCCCATTGCTTGTGGAGAATGGCGCCGTGGCGCCATTCTCCCTGGAACTTGTATGGGATTTTGGCGCATCGGCGCCATTCTTCCCTGTTCGTCCTGTGTCTTCCCGAAAGTTCCCAAAACACGTGCAATTATTCCCCGATCCATATTTTAATGCCTCTATAAATAAAACATAAAATAAATTATAAATGATATTAAATATCCCGAATTATAACAAAATAATAAGCTGAGAATGCCATAATAAGTGGGTATAAACCACACTTATCAAACACCCCCAAACTTAAGGTTTTGCTAGTCCCGAGCAAAAGATAAACTAAAAACTAATTTCAAATAAATAATTAAAAATAACTAAATTAACTAGGCCACTTTCGTAGGGATCACGATTGCATTTAGCATATGCAACAAGCCTTTAAACCCCTAGGCGGCCCTAGTGGACGAGTTATAGTCTCGTGAGGGCTTACAGTGACGACACCCACAAACGTCATTCACACACAATCATGCAAAAATATAAAAAAAAAAATAACAAAAGATAGTCCCGATAGTTTCGCATAAATATATCCTAAAAGAAAGGTTATAAATGAAATTAGAGAACCTTCAAAGTACGCAATTGCAACTCGAATCCAAATTCTTGAATAAATTATCTAAGCTAGACTCACGGTGTGTGTGTGTGTGTAAAGGTTCATTCACAGCTTGATTCCTAAGTAAGCCAACTCAATGATTTCGTTTAGAAATTAGAATTGATGGGTCAAACCAACCTAGATATCTCAATTATGCTCTGTAATTGCCTTATTTTGTGTTCGGTATGGTATGGTTTTTCTTTTCTTTTATTGTCTCTTTTTGCTTTTTTTTTTTTTTTTGCACTTTTATTTATTTTTTTTAATCAACACACCTACCCTTTAAGGTAGTATTTCTCCTCATGGTGGTCCTAATACTCGCCCATGGGTAGCTTCACGCTTATCGGTTATAGGTGGTTTATTTTCTTTCTTTAGAGATATTTTTCTTTTTAGCTATACCATACTTCATAACACTAGCAAATCAAGATAGATATCTAAGCAAACGGTCATTCATCGACATGCAATTTCTTCAACTAGTCACATTGTCAACTACTTAAGTTTTCACTGCTAAAAACCTAATTTTAAGTGCTTATGAGTCTAACATAGATCAACTATTCAAGGCATTAGATAAAAGTAAATCGAGCACTTATCGTTTCTAACATTTCACCCATAAACAAACAATATTATCACATGATTTATGCTTTACTATCAAAGACTAAAACAAAAAAAAAATTCAAATTTTTAAACAACTAAATAGCAAGTAAACAACATGCACGTAGTATTAATGTGAATTAAACAAACATTCCCCGGCAACGGCGCCAAAAACTTGTTGTGATATTTTTATATCGTACCGCAAGTGTACGGTGTCAAGTTTTAGTATAAATATGAGTTAAGAGTGTCGAACTCACAGAGATTGCGTTAACTCGCACTAAGTACTACAATTGATAATCCTAACTTTATTTAGAAAATAAATGATAAAGATTTTAATAATTAAATAAAAATATACAAATATTTAGATAGGAGGAACTAATACGATAGAGATTCTGGATCCTGATTTCACCTAGCTGTCTCCTATGTATTTGTCATGCCAATTAATCTTTGTTCAGTTATATTATTTATAAGTCAAGATCCTAAAATATTCATTCCCTCTCTCGAGTGCCGAGTGAAAATATTATCAACTATAGACTTCGATATCTCTATAAAAATCCAATAGTTAATAACTCATTACGATTTGTGATTCTATGTTAACGACTTCAAAGGACTACAGATTCTCTCGAACTCTATAAAATCCTAGGTTATATTCTCTAGATCTATTCAAAATCACCTCTCTCGAGTGATAGATTCTAAACATATATCATCTCAAATTGTGGCCAACAATCAAGAAGCATTAAACTCAAAAGAATATAAATAATTAATAAAACTTCATTACAAAACTGATAAACAAAAATACAAGGTTCAAGCATCAATTACATCATTCTCCAAAATTAAGGAGTAAATTCATGACAAAAGATAAAACAATAAATAATCAAGCCATGAATTTAATGGAAATCATTAGAGTTTTAAGAAAGAAATAAGAAGATAAAACCCGAATTGAATCTCTTCCTCTCCGGATATTACAGCTTTTGTCTCCTCTTGTCGCTCTTCAATCCTCTCCTTGGATCTCTAAAAATATTTAATTCTGTATTTTGCGCAGTGTATTAGCCTCCCCGTGTGTTTTGGACGAAGTCTTATATTTATAGAAGTGTCAGGGTGCCATTAGGATTTCAGAAAAACCCTAAAAACGAAACCTGGAACGCGTGAATCTTTCCTGCGCAGCGCCGCGGCGCTGATTCGTCTGGAATTTATGTGTAATGTTGACATTTTGGGGCGCCGAGGCGCCTGGCTCTCTTCATTGGTGCATCGGCGCCCATGTTGCTTAATGAATGGGCGCCTCGGCGCCCATTGCTTGTGATAAATGGCGATGTGGCGCCATTCTCCCTGGAACTTGTATGGGATTTTGGCGCCTCGGCGCCATTCTTCCCTGCTCGTCCTGTGTCTTCCCAAAATTTCCCAAAACACGTGCAATTATTCCCCGATCCCTATTTTAATGCCCCTATAAATAAAACATAAAATAAATTATAAATGATATTAAATATCCCGAATTATAACAAAATAATAAGCTGAGAATGCCATAATAAGTGGGTATAAACCACACTTATCAATATGCAAATAAGAGGTAAATGATATATAAAGAAAAGCAAATAACGAAATAAAAGGCGCGGAGAAGTATCGTGGTAAAGGTAGACCGTAGGATTTTTATCCCTCCAAACGAAGGACCTTTAATCCGACTTACTAAGCCCATGCGTAAATAACACAATGCATATAAGAAGTAAAGGTAATTGTATTGGACTTCATGTATCTGATTGAACATATCTCACATCCAATCGAATACACATCATCTGGCGCAGCGAAGCATCGTGGTAAAGGCTTTTGACCCCTTGACTTAAAGGACCTTTAATCCTACTTACTAAGCCCGTGCGCAATCAACATAATGCATAAAAAGTAAATAAAACAACAATATCTGACTTCGTGTATCCGATTGAACACATCTTACATCCAATCGAATACACATCATCCGGCGCGGCGAAACATCGTGGTAAAGGATTTTAACCCCTTGACTTAAAGGACCTTTAATTCCACTTACTAAGCCCATGCGCTTTATCACATAATCATACAAACAAGAAGATGCAGAAATTAAATAACTGAATAAGAAATATATCAAAACAATATAAAACAAAATATGCACGGTTACTCAAGTGGTACGTGGAGTTGTATCCCAAGTACAGACCGCACTATCGTCTATTCGAAATCGGATACGGAATTTACGTCTGGGTTTCCATCCTATATACCACGAGAGGCGACGCATTTTCCGTTTTAATCAATGGCCACAACACACATCATATTCACAATAATCATGCCAATACAATCCAAATAAATAATAAAAATCGAATGGAAATAGATGTGAAATGTACCCTCAGGTCTAACCTTTTATGTTGGCTTTCGAACTCGCGTTTCACGGCTGTCTGAAGGGCTATCACTCCGCAACTTTTCTGGTTAGCTGGATCAACGTCTTAACTTGCTGTTTTACTATTTTGGTCGCTGTTTTCACTCCATTTTGCTGCTATTTTCTCTGTATTTTCATGCCACTGTTTCAGGTGCTTTAGGTTACTGTTTTGGGTGTTTTTAAGGGCTTTAAGTGCAATTTTTTTGTGATTGTTTTAAAGATTAAAAGTACACATTTTTTTGTTACTGGTTTAGGTGATTAAGGGGGCTGTTTTTAAGGTATTTGGGCTGCTATTTCAATGGTTTAAGCGTGCAGTACAGGGGTTGTTTCAGGTCAGTTTTTTTGGGCCAGTAATGGCATCAATTTCAGGGGAAAATGGTGGGCTAATGGCGTGAACCAGGGGCTGTAGTAAGGGGGTTGTTTGGGGGTGTTAGGGGCTTCTGTATGGGGCTGTATTGGCGTGTTAAGGGCTGATGTATGGGGCTGTGTTTTGGTCACGGCAATGGGTTGTTTTGGGTGATGATTCTCGGCTATGGAGGGAGGAGTATGAGAGAAAATTTTGTTGTTTCTTCTTGGTGTTATTGCCGTGAACCCTAGGGTCTTTTTCCTTGTATGTGCGTGAATGGGAGAGGAAGATTAGGGTGTCTTGGTTTGTGGTTTATTTTATAGGCAAGGGCTAGGGCTTCCATGTGCTTGAATAGGAATGAGACCAATTAGTGTTTAGCAAGGAAAGTAATGGATTTGATGGAGACAAGATTGGTTTAGATTAGGAAGTCAATGTTTTTTTATTGGTTATGATTGATTTTAATTAGGCATGATATTTCTTTAATTTGGCATATGATTTTTAAATTTTTGTAGGTGATTATTTAGATTTTATTTGTTTTATTTAATTTGGTAAATGTCTTAATTAATATTTTATTTTATTTAATTAATATTTTATTGAGTTTGGTATATCACTTAATTAATATTTTATTTAATTTGGATGTATTTTAGGTGGGCTTGGGCGTGTGGGCTTTGTGTGTTTGGCAAGGGTTTTGGGCCAATGTTAGGTGGTTTGTGAGGGTTTTGGGCCGAGAATAATTTTTAAACGAAAATCTAACAAGTCAAACCGAAGCTAATCCAGCGAATTTAATCTGATCATGAGTCAATTCTTGACTCTTCCATTCCGACGTCTGTTTCCCGCGGCTTCCGCAACTTAAAAGGTAGTTGTCTCCAAATGAAACTCCTCATCGGGTTTCACATGCAAAAATGCAATGCCTACAATTATATCTCTTTGTCTTTTCCTAATAATTGTGATTTGTTTTGTTAATATTTTTTTTTATTTTCTCCGACAGGATCCAGATCTTTTTTACTATCACGATTTATTTTATTGTTTAGCTAATAATTGTCATTTGGCAGGTGCTATTACTATTATTACTCACCTCTTTTCAGATTCTATAAATTCAACTCATCATTGCACTCTTGAAGACATCCATATTTGAGATAGAAATACAAAAAAAAAAATTGAAGTCACTTCAAGGAGACGAGTTGAAAACATCTGTGTGTTTTGTGGTACTATTGTTGGTACTAAGCCACAATACATAGAGGCATCACAAGAATTGAGACGAGTCATAGCTGAGAAGAATATGCATTTGATATACGGCGGAGGCAATCTTGGACTAATGGGGATCGTTTCAAAAGCTGCACATGAAGTAGGTAGTCAAGTTCTATGAATCATCCCAAAACCCTTGGCGGAGGCGAATCTGATAGGTCCATCAAACAGAGAGAAACTGATCGTATCGGGAATGTCAGGGCGACTGGTGGAAATGATTAACCGTGCAGACACTTTTATTGCTTCGCTGGGAAGCTTGGGTATATTGGAGGAACTTTTTATAGTACTATCTTGGGCGAACTTAAACATACACTTTTATTGTGTTATTTTTAGTCTAAGACTTTTCGAAAAATACAAAAAAAATTGAAAATTTTTACAAAAAATCAAAAAAAATAATTTTGTTTTTGTGTGTTTTTAATTTGATTAATCAGGAGAAATTGGTAAGAGATAACTGTGTAAAGAGTTTCCACTCTTGATACGTATCTCAAACCTATTTTCCAAACAATTTAATTTTTGTTTATTTCCTTTTGAATTATTTAATTTTTGAATTCTCCATAAAACAGACTAAAATGGATCTTCATATGCTCAGTTGGCAGGTATTATCAACATGCATGATAACATACGGACATGAGCTGTAATTGAAAAGTTTGTAATATTCAGTGCTATAGTTTAATTGGAGGAATCATCTATAAATGGCAATGGAGTAAAAAAAAAAGAAAAAAAGGAAAAACAAAATATGTGAAAAAATATTTGAGATCCGAGTTATTAAGTTTGTAAGAGTGTCTTAACATCTAGTGCCCTAAAGCCAACTGGATTGGGAGTCACTAGCCTAAAGCTCGCTACATGGATCAAAGATGTTGTAATATATATATATATATATATTTGAAGTCTGAGTAATTAAGTCTGTAGGGGTGTCATAACACTTAGTGCCCTAAAGCCAACTGGTTTGGGAGTCACTGGCCCAAAGCTCGCTACATAGATGGAAGATAGTGTATAAATAAAAAAAAAAAAAATCAAAATCAAAGAAAAAATAGAAAAATCAGTAAAAAAAAATTATTTTATTGCTACTAAAAGGTGTGAATTCTGATAAAATTTTAGGACAAAAATATTACTCACTTCTCAACTGCACTTGTGACTATTGTGGGCAAAATGAGTTGACTAAAATTTTTTTGGTTGTGTATATGAAGAATGGTAAAAATAATCGGAGAATTCACTTATTCGGTAATTTATAAAGAAAAAATAACTACTAACTTGGAGTAGAAGTTTCACTTGTTTAGTCACTAACTTATTTATTCTCTTATCTTTTTGCTTTTGTGTGCATTAGTTTTACTATCTTTTTACTTTTATAAGATTTTTGTGGGTATCGTCGATGTAAACCCTCATGAGACTACAACTCGTCCGCTAAGGACAACTAGGGGTTTAAAGGCTTGTTACATATGCTAAATGCAACTGTGATCCATATGAAAGTGGCTTAGTTTAATTTTTGTTACTACTTGTATTTTATTTTATTATTTTGCTCGAGGACTAGTAAAATGTTATGTTTGGGGATGTGATGAGCGGAAAATATATCAATATTTACATCTCATTTTACCTAATATTTTTGTTTAGTTTCTCGGGTTTGATGAACGTTTTGATGTGTTTTCTGTGTTTGTACAGATAAATAAAGTATTGGGATTTAATGGAATCAACTCGGGGCTAAAATGATGAAATTCGGAGCAAAAAATGGCAAAAACGGAAATTTACTATACACGTTACAAAGTGCAGTCAAAATTTCCAATTTTGCGTAATTGTCATATTTTGGCCATAACGTTTTCATCTGATGTCCGATTGAGCTGATTCAAGTTTCAGATTAAAGAAGATTCAAAGATCTACAACTTTGAAAGTCAAAATATTTTCGAATTCTGAAGTTTGGAAGGCCGAAATTGATGAACAATCTAGTGTATTTTGTGTAATTACTATAGTCATTTTCAAAATATAAAATAAAATTAATAAAAATAAAAATAAAATTATCAAACTTCCACCAAACATGTTTGCATATTTGGTGTCATGTTTGATGCCATGTTTAGTGTCATGTTTGGTGCCATGTTTGGTGGAGCTATTAGTGGAGCAATTTGTGGAGAAATTGGTGGAAACATTTAGATTTTCCTATAAATACCAAGATTAACTTTGTAATTTTTTCATGCTTTTTTGGAGGAGTTTATCCATGAAAATCTAAAGGAAAGTATCTTGTATATTATTCAAGTTTTTTATTTATTTTCTTTTTATTTATTTAATAAAATTTTGTGTGTTTTCTTTTACAACATGAGCAGGTAACCTCATTCTGCTGAGGTGAAAATGTGAGACTTTTAATATAATGAATTAGATTAATCTCCCTTATTTTAATTAAAATTTGGATTAATTAGTTACCGCATATATGGCTGGTTTAGGTGACAACCTTATTTACCGCCTATATGGTCGGTTTTTCATTTCAGACGTAGTTTCCGCCTATATGGTCTGTTTAGGTAATAACCTTATTACCGCCTATATGGTCGATTGGATTTAATTGAAATAAATGAAATTACCGCCTTTATGGTATGGTTAATTAATTGGTAAACATTGAGAATAAGAGAGATTTCTAATTTTGAAATATTAAAAGTGGATCATTTAAGCCTCATCATTTTCTTTATTTGTACTTTTAATTTCCAACATTTATTTTATTTAATTTTCAGCATTTACTTTATGTCTTTTATTTTATTTAAGCTTTTGTTAGCCTTAGATATGTGTCGTAACTAAGTCCGATATCTGGGGTTGTGATGAATTCTAATATCACCTGTTTATAAGGGGTTAGATTATGGTTTGGGTAATATAAAGATTTATTTATTGAGCCTTAGTCTTAATGCGTCTTGTTAACTGGCCATTAATAAGATTGATTCAGTAAACTTAAAATGAACTTGGAAAGGAGATTTTAGGTTTAAGACCCTAGACTCAATAGCCCACGATCTTCCTTGAGGATATATAACCCTTTAATAGATTTCCTTACAGGATAGGAATATACCTGTCAGGCGGGGGTAGCCATAATTGGAACTTAATCTTAATGAATTCAGATAACTTAATTGATATAGGAATATGATTAATTAGGTTACACTGAGTATTTGTAATTGACCATCAGAAGAGGCTTTTACATAATTTCGTGTTCCAGATTAGTAAATCAATATATTACCCAACTGTAAGATAACCACTTCATCTTTAAATAATATTGGAAGGATTCACAACCCTGGATAGTTTTATAAATTTGTATTTTCTCCAATCTACTTTCACGCAAATTTTATTTACTTGCTTTAATTTTTAAAATTTTAAAGTCACCATCCCAATTAAACAAATAATCTATAAGATACCAGTAATCATTTGGCCTCATAAAATTAATAGCTATGTATTAAGTCCACGTGGGATCGATATTTTTATACTACTTGAACGATACGTGTGCTTGCGTTATACGCGTGTGAAAGCACCGGTCAGACACTGAAACCTCATTGAGAGACGGATTTCAGTCACGTCTGGCTGAAGGCGAAAAATTTAGCGCTAGCAGGGAGGCAACCCATGCAATTTATTTCAATGTCTATTTTTATATTTTGTGTATACATGTTGTAGAGTTTTTAATTTTGTGTGTTATTTTTGTAGAAAAGGCACAAACAGAACATTTAAGGAGGAATGATGTTTGGCAATCACAAATATGAGAGCTAATTCATTAGTGATAGCTGAGTAAAGAATGGATTCTTGAGACGCATCCTAATGGATTTTTATACTAAGCGAGTGGCGTATTACGTACACAATTCTGTTGCCTTAATTATTACTTTGATTTGCTTTTCTGTTGTAATTATCTTTATTTTCTTAGACAGGATCCAGACTTTTTGACCTTTCACGATTTCTTTTGTTGTTTATCTAATAATTGTCATTTGGAATATACTAGTGCTATTATTACTCACCATTTTCAGGTACTATAAATTCAGCTCGTCATTGCACTTTTAAAGGCATCCAGATTTGAGAGAAAAAATACATAAAAAAGAAGAAAAAAATGGAAACCACTTCAAAAAGACGAGTTGAGAACATTTGTGTATTTTGCGGTACTAGTGTTGGTACTAAGCCACAATATATAGAAGCAGCACAGGAATTAGGTCGAGTTTTAGCTGAAAAGAATATGCACGTAGTATACAGCAGAGGCAATCTTGGACTAATGGGGATCGTTTCAAAAGCTGTACAGGAAGGAGGCAGTCCAGTTCTGGGAATCATCCCAAAACCCTTGGCGGAGGCGAATCTGATAGGTCCATCAAACAGAGAGGAATTAATCGTACCAGGAATGTCCGAGCACTGGTGGAATTGATTAACTGTGCTGATGCTTTTATTGCTTTGTCAGGTGGCTTGGGCACATTGGAGGAAATTTTTATAGTGCTATTTTGGGCGAACTTGAACATACACCAGAAACCGATTGGGCTGTTTAACGTTGAGGGATTCTATGATTTTCTTTGTGTGTTTCTGGATGATGCTCGTAGAAATGGGTTCGTGACCAAACCTATGAAAGAACTCCTTTTTATTGCCAGAACTGCCCCGTATCTAATTGACCAAATATTAGCCTTTGAACCACAAATTGACCCTTCTCCAAGATAAAATGGTCCGAGGATGATCGTGGTAAGAAACGTCAGATAAATCTGGATCTTAATCTTTAATTTCCTGTCTAGATGTAGCATTTCAGCTAACAAAGTACGATCTTCTAAACTCTTCTTCTATTGTTTAAGACATTGGGGACAATGTCTCATTTAGGTTTGGGGGAGAGAATAGTTGATTAGTATCTTATTTATTTTGTGTTTTTTTATTAGATTTTTAGGCCAAAATTTTTCAGAAAAAATACAAAAAATATTGAACTTTTTTAAAAAAAATTACAAAAAAAATTTGCCTTTTTGTGTTTTTATTTTTATTAATCAGGTGAAATTGGTGAGAGAAAGTTGTGTAAGGAGTTTCCACTTCTGAGACGTATCTCAAACCTATTTCGGAACAAGTTAATTTTTGTTTATTTCCTTTTAAATTATTTAATTTGTGAATTGTCCATAAAACTGACTAAAATGAATCTTTGATAAGTGGTAATTTTATCACTATTTCTCACTCATTTAACCTAATATTTTGTATACTTTCTCGAGTTTTATGAACATTTTGATATGTTTTTATTTATTTTACAGATAAAAATAATATTGTGACTTAATGGAATCAACTCGGGGCTAAAACGATAAAATCCGGAGGAAAATGGTCAAAAATGGAATTTTACTGTATACGTCACGAAGTGCAATCTTGAATTCCAATTTTACGCATGTTTTGTATTTTGGCCATAACTTTTTCATCTGATATCCGATTGAACTGATTCAAGTTGCAGATTAAAGAAAACTCAAAGATCTACAACTTTGAAGATTTAAATATTTTCGAATTCGGAAGTTTGGAAGTAGGCATGGCAAAATCCGGATCCAGACCCGGGTCCGGCTGGAAGAGGTTTCACTGACCCGGGTAAATATTCCCGGGTCCAGACCCGGGTAAACCCGGTCCGGACCCGGTTACCCAGATTCTTTTTTTAAAAAAATTTTTAAAAATTTTAATTGTATTATTTTATATTTATATTTATATTTTGTCAATTTTATTAGTTTTATTTCAATTCTTTTAATTTTTTTATTATATATATATAGATATGTGTGTGTGTGTGTGCGCGCGCGCGTGCACGCGCATAGTATTTTATATTTTTTATTAAAATCTAATTTATTTTTTAATTTTTAATTTATTTTTTTAATTTTTTTCCGAACTCAGGTCTACCCGGGTCTTAATATTAAAGACCCGGGTCCGATTTTTTAATTCCGGACCCGGGTCGTCCGGGTCCATGCGGAACCTGGCCGGGTTCGGGTATTATTGTCATCTCTATTTGGAAGGCCGAAATTGACGAACAATACAGTATATTTTGTGTAACCACTATAGTCATTTACACAATATAAAATAAAATTAATAAAATAAAAATATAAAAATTTGTCAAACTTCCACCAACATGCAACCATGTTTGGTGGAGTGTTTTGTGGAGTGTCTTGTGGCATGTTTGGTGGAGCAATTCGTGGAGGAATTGGTGGAGGAATGGGTGGAAGCCTTTAGGTTTTTCTATAAATACCAAGCCATTTCATTTGTAATTCTCATGTTTTCCTTAGGTTTTTGTAAGGAATTTAAGGATTGCATCTTTTGTGTTTATTTTTAGTAATTTAATTTATACATATTTATTTTCAGTAATAGTAGTATTCTCTATTCTTCTTCCTTTCTTTTCTTTTATGTTCAGTAGTTAGATTTTCCGCTAGGGAATGGTGAAGCTTTTATTATTTTAGTTTAGAATAATCTCTTTTAATTATAATATGGAAATTATAATTTACATTAAAAGAATTACCGCCTTAATGGTTGGTTTTATTTGGCATAAAATATCACCGCCTATATGGCTGGTCTTTTGGTGACAGATAATTACCGCCTATATGGCTGGTTTATGGACAAATAATAATACCGTCTTTATGGCTGGTCGGACTTAATTTGACTTAATAAGGAATAACACCTATATGGTCGGTCGGTAATATCAAGAATAAATTATATATTATAATAAATGAGATTTCTAAATTATAAATAGTAAAAGTGGATCCCCAAACCCCCAACATTTTATTTTTATTCTAGGGAAGTGATGAAACATAATATCCACACATAATAATTGATTTTTTATGAGTAATTATTTAGTTTGTTTATTGAGTCTTAAGCTTAATGCTTCTTGTTGTCTGATCACCAATAAGATTGATGTGGTAAACTTAAAATGAACTTGGAAAATAGATTTTAGGTTTCAGCCCTAGATTCAATAGCTCATGATCTTCCTTGAGGATAAATAACCATTTAATAGATTTCCTTACAGGATAGGAATATACTTGTCGGGCGGGGGCAGCCATAATTGAAACTTAATCTTAATGAATCCAGGTAATTTGGTTGACATATGAATATGGTTCAATTGGGTTATATTGGGTATTTGCATCTGACCATCGGAAGAGGCTTTTGCATATTTTCATGTTCCAGGTTAGCAAACTAATTTATTACACATATATAAGAAAATCAATTCATTTTTTAATAATATTTTGTGGAGTCACAACTCTAGATCTTTGAGTCTTTTGTTATTTTCCTTAGTATTTTCTTTTGTTTATTTTAATTAAAGAAAACGACATTCAACCAACCAATCAAACAATCATTTTCTCTCTCTCTGATTAGATATTCGTAAATAAATAAATTCATTAATTAATAACAATAGTAGGAATTAAGTTCTCGTGTGATCGATATTTTTATACTATTTGAATGGTACGTGCGCTTGCGTTATACGCGTGTGAATGCACCAATCAATCTTCATATGCTCAGTTGGCATGTATTATCAATATGTATAGTAACATACGGACATGAGATGTAATTGAAAAGTTTGTAATATTCGGTGCTCTATTTTAATTGGAGGAAGCATCTTTAAATGGAAATGGAGGTAAATAAAAAATAAACAAAAAAGTGTGAAAAAACGTTTGAGATCCGAGTTATTAAGTCTGTAGGGGTGTTTTAACACCTAGAGCCCTAAAACCAACTGGTTTGGGAGTCACTGGCCCAAAGCTCGCTACATGGATCGAAAATGTTACAAAAGATATATATATATATATATATATATATATAAATGAAGTATGAGTAATTAAATATGCAGGGGTGTCTTAACACCTAGTGCCATTAAGGCAACTGATTTGGGGGGCCACTGGCTCAAATCTCGTTACATAGACTGAAGATATTAAATAAAATTATAAATAAAATCAAAAAAATCCGAAAAATCAAAGAAAAAAAAATTCCATTGCTACAAAAGGTGTGAAATCTGATAGAACTTTAGGATAAAAATATTAATCTCTTATCAATTGCACTTGTGACTATTGTGAGCAAAAATAAATTGATTAATATTGTATTGGCTTTGTATATAGAGAATGATTATTTATTCGGTAATTTAGAAATAAACAAAACAACTGGTAAGTTGGAGTAGAAGTTTCACATGATTAATCACTAACTTCTTTATTCTATTTTCTATTGTCTTTTTACTTTTGTGTGCATTATTTTTACTATCTTTTTACTTTTTCCAGACGTTTGTGAGTATCGTCGCTGTAAACCCTCACGAGACTATAACTCGTCCACTAGGGACACCTAGGGGTTTAAAGGCTTGTTGCATACGCTAAATGCAATTGTGATCCCTACGAAAGTGGCTTAGCTTAATTTTATTTTAAAGATGTTTATGTTATTTTATTTTGTTATTTTGCTCGAGGATTAGCAAAATTTTAGGTTTGGGGGTGTGATGAGTGGTAATTATATCACTAATTTCCACTCATCACACCCCCAACCTAAAATTTTGCTAATCCTCGAGCAAAATAACAAAATAAAATAACATAAACATCTTTAAAATAAAATTAAGCTAAGCCACTTTCGTAGGGATCACAATTGCATTTAGCGTATGCAACAAGCCTTTAAACCCCTAGGTGTCCCTAGTGGACGAGTTATAGTCTCGTGAGGGTTTACAGCGACGATACTCACAAACGTCTGGAAAAAGTAAAAAGATAGTAAAAATAATGCACACAAAAGTAAAAAGACAATAGAAAATAGAATAAAGAAGTTAGTGATTAATCATGTGAAACTTCTACTCCAACTTACCAGTTGTTTTGTTTATTTCTAAATTACCGAATAAATAATCATTCTCTATATACAAAGCCAATACAATATTAATCAATTTATTTTTGCTCACAATAGTCACAAGTGCAATTGATAAGAGATTAATATTTTTATCCTAAAGTTCTATCAGATTTCACACCTTTTGTAGCAATGGAATAATTTTTTCGGATTTTTTCTTTGATTTTCTGATTTTATAATTTTATTTATATACAATATCTTCAGTCTATGTAACGAGATTTGAGCCAGTGGCCCCCCAAATCAGTTGCCTTAATGGCACTAGGTGTTAAGACACCCCTGCATATTTAATTACTCATACTTCATTTATATTATATATATATATATATATATATCTTTTGTAACATTTTCGATCCATGTAGCGAGCTTTGGGCCAGTGACTCCCAAACCAGTTGGTTTTAGGGCTCTAGGTGTTAAAACACCCCTACAGACTTAATAACTCGGATCTCAAACGTTTTTTTCACACTTTTTTGTTTATTTTTTATTTACCTCCATTTCCATTTAAAGATGCTTCCTCCAATTAAAATAGAGCACCGAATATTACAAACTTTTCAATTACATCTCATGTCCGTATGTTACTATACATATTGATAATACATGCCAACTGAGCATATGAAGATTGATTGGTGCATTCACACGCGTATAACGCAAGCGCACGTACCATTCAAATAGTATAAAAATATCGATCACACGAGAACTTAATTCCTACTATTTTATTAATTAATGAATTTATTTATTTACGAATATCTAATCAGAGAGAGAGAAAATGATTGTTTGATTGGTTGGTTGAATGTCGTTTTCTTTAATTAAAATAAACAAAAGAAAATACTAAGGAAAATAACAAAAGACTCAAAGATCTAGAGTTGTGACTCCACAAAATATTATTAAAAAATGAATTGATTTTCTTATATATGTGTAATAAATTAGTTTGCTAACCTGGAACATGAAAATATGCAAAAGCCTCTTCCGATGGTCAGATGCAAATACCCAATATAACCCAATTGAACCATATTCATATGTCAACCAAATTACCTGGATTCATTAAGATTAAGTTCCAATTATGGCTGCCCCCGCCCGACAAGTATATTCCTATCCTGTAAGGAAATCTATTAAAGGGTTATTTATCCTCAAGGAAGATCATGAGCTATTGAATCTAGGGCTGAAACCTAAAATCTATTTTCCAAGTTCATTTTAAGTTTACCACATCAATCTTATTGGTGATCAGACAACAAGAAGCATTAAGCTTAAGACTCAATAAACAAACTAAATAATTACTCATAAAAAAATCAATTATTAAGTGTGGATATTGTGTTTCATCACTTCCCTAGAATAAAAATAAAATGTTGGGGGTTTGGGGATCCACTTTTACTATTTATAATTTAGAAATCTCATTTATTATAATATATAATTTATTCTTGATATTACCGACCGACCATATAGGTGTTATTCCTTATTAAGTCAAATTAAGTCCGACCAGCCATAAAGACGGTATTATTATTTGTCCATAAACCAGCCATATAGGCGGTAATTATCTGTCACCAAAAGACCAGCCATATAGGCGGTGATATTTTATGCCAAATAAAACCAACCATTAAGGCGGTAATTCTTTTAATGTAAATTATAATTTCCATATTATAATTAAAGGAGATTAATCTAAACTAAAATAATAAAAGCTTCACCATTCCCTAGCGGAAAATCTAACTACTGAACATAAAAGAAAAGAAAGGAAGAAGAATAGAGAATACTACTATTACTGAAAATAAATATGTATAAATTAAATTACTAAAAATAAACACAAAAGATGCAATCCTTAAATTCCTTACAAAAACCTAAGGAAAACATGAGAATTACAAATGAAATGGCTTGGTATTTATAGAAAAACCTAAAGGCTTCCACCCATTCCTCCACCAATTCCTCCACGAATTGCTCCACCAAACATGCCACAAGACACTCCACAAAACACTCCACCAAACATGGCACCAAACATGGTTGCATGTTGGTGGAAGTTTGACAAATTTTTATATTTTTTTTTTATTAATTTTATTTTATATTGTGTAAATGACTATAGTAGTTACACAAAATATACTGTATTGTTCGTCAATTTCGGCCTTCCAAATAGAGATGACAATAATACCCGGACCCGGCCAGGTTCCGCATGGACCCGGACGACCCGGGTCCGGAATTAAAAAATCCGGACCCGGGTCTTTAATATTAAGACCCGGGTAGACCTGAGTTCGGAAAAAATTAAAAAAAATAAATTAAAAAATTAAAAAATAAATTAGATTTTAATAAAAAATATAAAATACTATGCGCGTGCACGCGCGCGCGCACACACACACACACACATATATATATATATAATAAAAAAATTAAAAGAATTGAAATAAAACTAATAAAATTGACAAAATATAAATATAAATATAAAATAATACAATTAAATTTTTTAAAATTTTTTTTTTAAAAAAAGAATCCGGGTAACCGGGTCCGGACCGGGTTTACCCGGGTCTGGACCCGGGAATATTTACCCGGGTCAGTGAAACCTCTTCCGGCCGGACCCGGGTCTGGATCCGGATTTTGCCATGCCTACTTCCAAACTTCCGAATTCGAAAATATTTAAATCTTCAAAGTTGTAGATCTTTGAGTCTTCTTTAATCTGCAACTTGAATCAGTTCAATCGGATATCAGATGAAAAAGTTATGGCCAAAATACAAAACATGCGTAAAATTGGAATTTAAGATTGCACTTCGTGACGTATACAGTAAAATTCCATTTTTGACCATTTTCCTCCGGATTTTATCGTTTTAGCCCCGAGTTGATTCCATTAAGTCACAATATTATTTTTATCTGTAAAATAAATAAAAACATATCAAAATGTTCATAAAACTCGAGAAAGTATACAAAATATTAGGTTAAATGAGTGAGAAATAGTGATAAAATTACCACTTATCAAAGATTCATTTTAGTCAGTTTTATGGACAATTCACAAATTAAATAATTTAAAAGGAAATAAACAAAAATTAACTTGTTCCGAAATAGGTTTGAGATACGTCTCAGAAGTGGAAACTCCTTACACAACTTTCTCTCACCAATTTCACCTGATTAATAAAAATAAAAACACAAAAACGCAAATTTTTTTTGTAATTTTTTTAAAAAAGTTCAATATTTTTTGTATTTTTTCTGAAAAATTTTGGCCTAAAAATCTAATAAAAAAACACAAAATAAATAAGATACTAATCAACTATTCTCTCCCCCAAACCTAAATGAGACATTGTCCCCAATGTCTTAAACAGTAGAAGAAGAGTTTAGAAGATCGTACTTTGTTAGCTGAAATGCTACATCTAGACAGGAAATTAAAGATTAAGATCCAGATTTATCTGACGTTTCTTACCACGATCATCCTCGGACCATTTTATCTTGGAGAAGGGTCAATTTGTGGTTCAAAGGCTAATATTTGGTCAATTAGATACGGGGCAGTTCTGGCAATAAAAATGAGTTCTTTCATAGGTTTGGTCACGAACCCATTTCTCCGAGCATCATCCAGAAACACACAAAGAAAATCATAGAATCCCTCAACGTTAAACAGCCCAATCGGTTTCTGGTGTATGTTCAAGTTCGCCCAAGATAGCACTATAAAAATTTCCTCCAATGTGCCCAAGCCACCTGACAAAGCAATAAAAGCATCAGCACAGTTAATCAATTCCACCAGTCGCTCGGACATTCCTGGTACGATTAATTCCTCTCTGTTTGATGGACCTATCAGATTCGCCTCCGCCAAGGGTTTTGGGATGATTCCCATAACTAGACTGCCTCCTTCCTGTACAGCTTTTGAAACGATCCCCATTAGTCCAAGATTGCCTCTGCTGTATACTACGTGCATATTCTTTTCAGCTAAAACTCGACCTAATTCCTGTGCTGCTTCTATATATTGTGGCTTAGTACCAACACTAGTACCGCAAAATACAGAAATGTTCTCAACTCGTCTTTTTGAAGTGGTTTCCATTTTTTTCTTCTTTTTTATGTATTTTTTCTCTCAAATCTGGATGCCTTTAAAAGTGCAATGACGGGCTGAATTTATAGTACCTGAAAATGGTGAGTAATAATAGCACTAGTATATTCCAAATGACAATTATTAGATAAACAACAAAAGAAATCGTGAAAGGTCAAAAAGTCTGGATCCTGTCTAAGAAAATAAAGATAATTACAACAGAAAAGCAAATCAAAGTAATAATTAAGGCAACAGAATTGTGTACGTAATACGCCACTCGCTTAGTATAAAAATCCATTAGGATGCGTCTCAAGAATCCATTCTTTACTCAGCTATCACTAATGAATTAGCTCTCATATTTGTGATTGCCAAACATCATTCCTCCTTAAATGTTCTGTTTGTGCCTTTTCTACAAAAATAACACACAAAATTAAAAACTCTACAACATGTATACACAAAATATAAAAATAGACATTGAAATAAATTGCATGGGTTGCCTCCCTGCTAGCGCTAAATTTTTCGCCTTCAGCCAGACGTGACTGAAATCCGTCTCTCAATGAGGTTTCAGTGTCTGACCGGTGCTTTCACACGCGTATAACGCAAGCACACGTATCGTTTAAGTAGTATAAAAATATCGATCCCACGTGGACTTAATACATAGCTATTAATTTTATAAGGCCAAATGATTACTGGTATCTTATAGATTATTTGTTTAATTGGGATGGTGACTTTAAAATTTTAAAAATTAAAGCAAGTAAATAAAATTTGCGTGAAAGTAGATTAGAGAAAATACAAATTTATAAAACTATCCAGGGTTGTGAATCCTTCCAATATTATTTAAAGATGAAGTGGTTATCTTACAGTTGGGTAATATATTGATTTACTAATCTGGAACACGAAATTATGTAAAAGCCTCTTCTGATGGTCAATTACAAATACTCAGTGTAACCTAATTAATCATATTCCTATGTCAATTAAGTTATCTGAATTCATTAAGATTAAGTTCCAATTATGGCTACCCCCGCCTGACAGGTATATTCCTATCCTGTAAGGAAATCTATTAAAGGGTTATATATCCTCAAGGAAGATCGTGGGCTATTGAGTCTAGGATCTTAAACCTAAAATCTCCTTTCCAAGTTCATTTTAAGTTTACTGAATCAATCTTATTAATGGCCAGTTAACAAGACGCATTAAGACTAAGGCTCAATAAATAAATCTTTATATTACCCAAACCATAATCTAACCCCTTATAAACAGGTGATATTAGAATTCATCACAACCCCAGATATCGGACTTAGTTACGACACATATCTAAGGCTAACAAAAGCTTAAATAAAATAAAAGATATAAAGTAAATGCTGAAAATTAAATAAAGTAAATGTTGGAAATTAAAAGTACAAATAAAGAAAATGATGAGGCTTAAATGATCCACTTTTAATATTTCAAAATTAGAAATCTCTCTTATTCTCAATGTTTACCAATTAATTAACCATACCATAAAGGCGGTAATTTCATTTATTTCAATTAAATCCAATCGACCATATAGGCGGTAATAAGGTTATTACCTAAACAGACCATATAGGCGGAAACTACGTCTGAAATGAAAAACCGACCATATAGGCGGTAAATAAGGTTGTCACCTAAACCAGCCATATATGCGATAACTAACTAATCCAAATTTTAATTAAAATAAGGGAGATTAATCTAATTCATTATGTTAAAAGTCTCACCTTTTCACCTCAGCAAAATGAGGTTACATGCTCATGTTGTAAAAGAAAACATACAAAATTTTATTAAATAAATAAAAAGAAAATAATAAAAAACTTGAATAATATACAAGATACTTTCCTTTAGATTTTCATGGAGAAACTCCTCCAAAAAAGCATGAAAAAATTACAAAGTTAATCTTGGTATTATAGAAAAATCTAAATGTTTCCACCAATTTATCCACAAATTGCTCCACTAATAGCTCCACCATACATGGCACCAAACATGACACTAAACATGACATCAAACATGACACCAAATATGCAAACATGTTTGGTGGAAGTTTGATAATTTTATTTTTATTTTTATTAATTTTATTTTATATTTTGAAAATGACTATAGTAATTACACAAAATACACTAGATTGTTCATCAATTTCGGCCTTCCAAACTTCAGAATTCGAAAATATTTTGACTTTCAAAGTTGTAGATCTTTGAATCTTCTTTAATCTGAAACTTGAATCAGCTCAATCGGACATCAGATGAAAACGTTATGGCCAAAATATGACAATTACGCAAAATTGGAAATTTTGACTGCACTTTGTAACGTGTATAGTAAATTTCCGTTTTTGCCATTTTTTGCTCCGAATTTCATCATTTTAGCCCCGAGTTGATTCCATTAAATCCCAATACTTTATTTATCTGTAAAACACAGAAAACACATCAAAACGTTCATCAAACCCGAGAAACTAAACAAAATATTAGGTAAAATGAGATGTAAATATTGATATATTTTCCGCTCATCACATCCCCAAACATAACATTTTACTAGTCCTCGAGCAAAATAATAAAATAAAATACAAGTAACAACTAAAATTAAACTAAGCCACTTTCATATGGATCACAGTTGCATTTAGCGTATGTAACAAGCCTTTAAACCCCTAGTTGTCCTTAGCGGACGAGTTGTAGTCTCATGAGGGTTTACATCGACGATACCCACAAAAATCTTATAAAAGTAAAAAGATAGTAAAACTAATGCACACAAAAGCAAAAAGATAAGAGAATAAATAAGTTAGTGACTAAACAAGTGAAACTTCTACTCCAAGTTAGTAGTTATTTTTTCTTTATAAATTACCGAATAAGTGAATTCTCCGATTATTTTTACCATTCTTCATATACACAACCAAAAAAATTTTAGTCAACTCATTTTGCCCACAATAGTCACAAGTGCAGTTGAGAAGTGAGTAATATTTTTGTCCTAAAATTTTATCAGAATTCACACCTTTTAGTAGCAATAAAATAATTTTTTTTTACTGATTTTTCTAATTTTTTTCTTTGATTTTTGATTTTTTTTTTATTTATATACACTATCTTCCATCTATGTAGCGAGCTTTGGGCCAGTGACTCCCAAACCAGTTGGCTTTAGGGCACTAAGTGTTATGACACCCCTACAGACTTAATTACTCAGACTTCAAATATATATATATATATATATATTACAACATCTTTGATCCATGTAGCGAGCTTTAGGCTAGTGACTCCCAAACCAGTTGGCTTTAGGGCACTAGATGTTAAGACACTCTTACAAACTTAATAACTCGGATCTCAAATATTTTTTCACATATTTTGTTTTTCCTTTTTTTCTTTTTTTTTTTTTACTCCATTGCCATTTATAGATGATTCCTCCAATTAAACTATAGCACTGAATATTACAAACTTTTCAATTACAGCTCATGTCCGTATGTTATCATGCATGTTGATAATACCTGCCAACTGAGCATATGAAGATCCATTTTAGTCTGTTTTATGGAGAATTCAAAAATTAAATAATTCAAAAGGAAATAAACAAAAATTAACTTGTTTGGAAAATAGGTTTGAGATACGTATCAAAAGTGGAAACTCTTTACACAGTTATCTCTTACCAATTTCTCCTGATTAATCAAATTAAAAACACACAAAAACAAAATTATTTTTTTTGATTTTTTGTAAA
>SKCR01014321.1:0-72543 GCA_019454045.1 Zanthoxylum bungeanum | reverse complement strand
ACTACGTTGTAACTGTGCACTATACTGTAAATCCTAGGGTCTTTGTCTAATATACACGTATCACTGAACTAGATTCAGATTCGATCTAATCGTAATCAGATATCTAATCGCAATTAGATTCGAATAAACGTATAAAAGACAATGGTGCTACTGTCAAATTAGTAATATTATGGAAAATACAATTGCTCGTATTTATGAATCGGACACAAATACGATCCGGATTGGCACTCCGAGCACCAACCCTAACAATCGCCCACTTGCTCTAGTTCCAATCCATGGTATCATATACACATCTTAATATGTATCGCATACTCATGGCCCTCAAGAGCTCACCAGCACTCAAGAGGTAGGTAACAACAAGTAAGCATGCTATAACAAATCGAGTCTGTCTAACAAACCCAACCGTTTTCCTTAACCGGCATCATTCATATTTTGCAGAATCCAAATTCTACATCACTATGACTCAGACGCTATATCAGTATTGTGCTATAGCTATCGAGTTGTCTAATGTATTTAGAGATCAATCCAAAATACTATAAGACAACCGTCTGCTGAGTTGTCTAAGTATATATGGATCAAATCCAAAATACTATAAGAAAACCACAAGCACAAAACTAATATCAACACTTCTAATCGTTGAGGTCACTTTGCAACTTACTTCACAAGTTGCAACTGATTCTACTAGTTCAGTAGAATCAACGGTGACACTCCCACTGCATCTTTTCTGACTTCATATGACATAGATCATCTAATGTCATAATTAGAATCCAAACTAATCTGACCTTATGGTTGCAGACTAAATTCTCTATGAATTAGAAACTTGTTCTTAATATCTCAAATATCACAAAGAACATGTTTCAAGACCTATCATATGGTTTGCAGCATATCAAAATAACTCGTAATAATTACGATTAAATTGATATCGTTAATCGCAAATAATATAATATTCATTACGCTATCATCCTATGATGCATAATATTGATTAGACATTCCAATCATTCTTTCTTTCGATAAAGGAATAATCCTCTACGAAAGATGAATATTGTATACATAAAAGACACGTTAACTGTCAAACAGTTACACTAACTGTCGTACAGATAGTCTTATTGTGTCCTTTATTAGATCATATCTAATATGCGACTAATGAGAGTATCTCACAAGTCTCTTAGTTTTATATCTTATATAAAACTTTATATCAAATATATCAGAGACAACTCTCACTGCTAACACAGAGAAAAGAAAACTTAGGATATATAATACTAGAAAGAAATTTGTACACTCCCACTGACCCTACTGAAAAATATGTATTCTCTATACTTCGATAAAATCAGATAATTTAACTGATATCAAAATCAGAGAACACAAATTTTCGGAAAGCTTATCTGAGTCTACAATAGGCTCCATAAGCTAGTATATCAAAATGTGATCTTAGTAGAATACAAACTCTAGGGCTATTCTAGAATGAACTCTTCAAACAAAGAAATCACAACGGATCTCTCATTCGAAGAAATCACTCAAGAACGCCATTTTGTATTCTTTAACCAAAACCACGGTTTAATATCAACATTAACCAACAGATCCTCAATTGTCCAATCAGTGCGACAAGAGACAAGCTTCCTCAGAATCTACAATAGACTACTGAGTATAACCTTTCTCACTGTCATACTATAAAGGTCAAACCTTTATCAAGCTCACTTTGCTTTTGCTGCGCAAACAATTTGCACATTTTATGAACTTTTTATAACGAAAGTCTAATCAAGTTCTAAACTTGATCGTAGTAAGCTATGAACAAACTTAGATCTATGGTTCAATGGTAATTTCCGAAATCGATATCAAATATCGCTCCCACTATAAGTTATAGGATAATTTTCTTCGATAAGAAAACAACAAAATCATTAAGTATCAAATACTTTGTAAATGATTCTGACATCCTAAAGGACTTATACGACAGTTGTCTAAGGGTATTTTCATCTTATTAATTATATAGTTCCATCACAGTTTATCACTTTCTCATTTGACTTCACTAAATCAAGTCCTTTCTACAATCGTCAACATCCAATGTTAACCACAAAGTAACAAAATTATTTTATTATATTCTATTAAATAGAAAAAATGACAAAACCTTTCACTCGTACCTCCGAGGCACAAGTACTTTCAATTATATAACCATTATACAAAAGAAAGTTTCGAATCTTAAACTTTTCAAGATTCGAATTTTCTATTATACATATCATATATGTAACTGTAGAATCGAATGAAACCTTAATTAAATAGATGAATTAGTGTTTCTGGAGCATAACTCCAAAAATATTGAAAACCAATTCGCGAACACTCAATATCAACGAATCAAATCATATAAGATTCGATCACTCCCACTGACCAATTCCATCACAATGGAATCACGGAAGTTTAATACTGAGTAAGAATCACATTCATTAAATAACTATAGAACTAATTTCCATAAATTCATGCGTTTGATCAAATCAAGCATCTTCGAACAATTCAAAGACGCGCAATGAATTTCTAAAGATACAGTTTTTCAACACTTCAAATTGAATATCCTCGAACCATTCAAAATATTCTATCCGCGTTTCATTAGAAACATATTGACAGTTCTTGAACAATTCAAGACGTTCAACAAGTTCAAAAATTCATTAACTAAGTTACATAGTAAAGAAAACTGTACAAGGCAATTTCTAATTCATTAAACTACATACATCCTATGTATTAGTTTAACAAATCTGTGGTCCAATGACGATCACTGGTTAAATGAGATTTAATCACTTCATGAATACAATATTCATTAAATGGATAAGGATATGTGGTGTGAACTTGTATCAAACCATTCTTTACCACAAGGAACAATCATCAAATGCTTATGTGATAAAAAATCATAAAACACTGTTCTAAGTTATTTATTTTACCGAATATTCTTCTTAATGTTTATCTTTTCATTAATGAAACTACTAGCCACTTTTAAATATGTAACAATTGTTTATACAGAATAAGTAACTATCCAATAGTCACAAGTTCTGATATCAAATATCAAAACAGTTATTATACATTATTTTAACTAACTAGACGGGAGATCCGGTATCCAAAACCTACAGTTGTCGTATTACGAGAATCGGTATTCTCTATACATAACTATATGTATCTCATTTCTTAAGCTTTATAATTTGCGTTCCATAATTCACAACGATTGCAAATAATTGATTAGAAAATTGTGTCAGACACGTGACTTCTAAAAGTCACTAAAAGCCAAGAAACGTCATTTTAAGACAAATAAATACTAAAGATGTTTTTTTAATGCCAGTCAAGAATCTCGAGACATGAACTGATTCGTGTCAATTCTTACTGCATAAGAAACAGTTCTAACTAGAATAATATCCTAAACACATATATCTATTTAGATTATCTAATCGTGACTTAGAAACTAAGTTACAAATCATCTTGATTTTCAAGAAAATCGGAACAACAGTTCCCGATGGTTTCAACTAATCTAACAATATCTAAGTCTACTGTCCTTCTAGAACCTATTCTAGAACTACGCAACCATGAGTAAAATCAGAAAATCTATTATAATAAAGACATGCAGTGGATTAGAAGCATAAATCTATATATAAACAATATAGAATGTAAGAAAAACAAAGTAGTAAATTCCAAAATATTACGCACTGCTTAAGTTATGGATTTTAAACTTAGCAGTGTCTCCCACTACTTTACGTAATACCGTAATCCCCAACGGACAATGGGAATCCAATAATTAAATCGAATCCCATAGTGAGAGTAGGATCCCATGAATATATTTCGACTCACAGCTTTGGCACGATCTCGCCTACGTATATTCATTAGGTAGACAACTCTTTGTCAATCACTCGCCAGTGACTCCTGGTTTTGGTCCTAACCGTTTCTCGCTGTGACAGCTTTGGCACGTTCACAGGGAGGCTTATCAAAGCTACACTTGTCAATGACATACTCAAGCTACCGGTGTAGTCCTGACAGCTTTGGCACGTTCAAGATTTCCACTTTCACTTGAATTTATCCAGTATCAATATACAACTGGTTTGGATAATAATCATATAACTACACCCTCATAGCTGTGGCACGATCTCGGATACACTTATAGAAAAATACCCATAAACTGTATTGACAAGACGGACCAAGAAACATGTATCCAATACACGTTACTTTACAGCCATATTAAAAAGTGGGGATTTTCCTACGGAAGCTATACTCTACATCCAATGCAGAATTTTAATCTAAATCATTTTCTAAACAATTCAATTCTACCTTAGAACACATAACTCAATCTAACAATTAAATTTTCGTTACATATTCGTTAGCGTATAATCGAACAGTTAAGAAACATATCTAGATTCTAAGCATGTGCGAACATTAAATTGGATTATATATCTAATATCAAGCATGAATAATGTAATGGATGAAGCATCAGACCCGCTCTGATACCATTTTTGTTGGGGTTTTGGGCGATGGGGCGCAGCGGAAGCGCGGGTTCGGGCGAAATCTTATTTTAAAAATTTTCAAAATACCGAATAAATTATTCAATATCTAATATGAATAATTTATTCATATTTCACCTAAACCTATTAATTAAATATCAAATATTAAAATAAATATGGTTGAAAACTCGCGAAACTTTTACGAAAATAGTTTTTCGGCAAAATAGCCTAAAACGCGTTTTTGACCGAACCGACTACCCGACACTTATGGAAACTGCCTAGGTCAGCTCCAATAGTGTCGGGACAGTTCATGGGCTGCCCAAACAGTGACAGATTCACTGTTTGGGCAGCCATCACCCGGTTGGCTCAAAATCCACCCGGTAACGCCGTTTTTGGCTATTTTCGCTTATTTCAACTCGGAAACACTTTCCGGTAATTGTGCCAACTCCCAAAACACATCCAAAATATTCATAAGACATCAAAAATATCCCAGAATTACCAGTTTAATAGATTCTGATCTGCAGACCAAAAATCACAAGTTTTCATGCTTTAATCCAAATTTTTGAAGATTAATCTAATTAATCAAACACCAAATGAGTCCCACCACAAATGAAAAACTCTTGAACAATTCTAGGCTATCTAAGAGTGGATCAAAAACTCTAGAATGGCAACCATATTATCCAACAAGAATTTGAACAAATTGGAATGAAATTACACTAATTCCATTAAATAACACTTCACACATGCATCCTAACTTCCAATCCATCCACCAAACACCAAAGCCCCAAATTTTCAGATTTGAAAGAAACCCTAGAACACTTTCTAAATCAACAAGAAACAAGAAATCATATTTCTAAGCTTGGGGTTAAAAGATTACTTTTTAATCTCTTGTTTCCTAAGCTTTTCCTTTGATTTTTTTCTTCAAATCTTCAAGGTTTTTGAAACAAATTTTTCAAACCCATTTTTGGAGAGGGTTTCGGCAGTGATGATGATGATGAAAACAAGGAAAACAATTTTTTTCTTTTAGAAAGGAGAAGGACGAAAATTTGGGCATTTTGGTCCTTTTATAATTTAATCATATTAAATTAAATATAAATCAAATAAAACTTTGTATTAACCAATCAAAATTGGACAAACAAGGTTTGATTTAAATCATGCCATATGTTACCAATTATTTATCACCATTTGTCATAACAATTATGACAAAAAGGAAAGGCTTTAAATTTAATTATTTAATTATTTAACTATTAAATAATTAAACAATTAATTTACACACATATATGTATTTTATTTACATTAAATAAAAAATACATATATTATTGGCATGTGTCAAAATCTCATTTGACGAATAATTAATGTGTATTTAATCGTATTATGTATCAAATACAAATACACAATAATTATTAGCGGACAAAATCCCCTAATGCATGTGTTATCGTTTAACCAATTAAACGATCCGAATTAACTCACTTAATCCGATGAAGTATTATGAATAATCTGTATTATTCATTTCGAGTTGCCCAAGTGCTCAACGAGTACACTTCATATTGTCGGACTCTCTAAGTTTAGGTTTATCCGTCATAAAATCCAATTTCGTGTCCATAATCCACCCACTCATGGATTATGACGACCACAGATAATCTCACTAAACTATGCAAGTCGAGGTCATATCATACGTATAATCCCTCTGTCACAGGACATCCGTATTATACATGGGATATATATGAGAACGTCAAATCCATTCAGTATAATACAGTTGACTTTCAATTTAACGATCACGAAATAACACTCGGAACTGGTTTTCGATGTTATACCACAACCATGGATTTACTAGATCGTAAACACGTGAGGATGCCTATGCCCTGTACACAGAACTGACAGATCATATCTTGATACTCACAGGATATCATGAGCATCAGTCCACACCCAATGAACAGGCGGAGGTCTGATCATGACTAGATCGTTGACATGACTACCATCAAAGTGTGGAGGATAGCTCATATATCCCAAGTGGTATCTCAAGTCGAAGGACCACTATGCTCGCTCAACTCGAGAAGGTTCCTATTGACGCCGGTGTACCATCTATTAGGAAACCTTCAGTGAGTCATTCTGTGTCTTATCAAATAAACACCTACATGTTTATACGAGTCTCCCGAGACTCATGGTTCATTGGGATAAACCATCAGACCAAGTCAAGATATACGACATGTGCTGGTCTCAACGGATTTTACTAACTGACCCGTGTTAGCAAATCTTGACCAGGAACTTTATTTAAGGATATACAACTAATAATGCATTTCCCAATGCCAATTATAAACTATGTTGTAACAGCGCACTATACTGTAAATCCTAGGGTCTTTGTCTAATATACATGTATCACTGAACCAGATTCAGTTTCGATCTAATCGTAATCAGATATCTAATCGCAATTAGATCGAATAAGCGTATAAAAGACAATGGTGCTACCGTCAAATTAGTAATATTATGGAAAATACAATTGCTCGTATTTATGAATCAGACACAAATACGATCCGGATTGGCACTCCGAGCACCAACCCTAACATGCATAGCTACTAGAACCGATCCAGTTCATACCAGAATCCATACCAGTCAATAATCTGGTAGGTCATGCGTGTAAATTGATCAACCGTCATAGTTTAAATATAGTCGTTTGAATTTACAAGACCTACATATCGGCCCCTGAAGACCAGCATACTGGTCTCAAGACAGATAGTTGGGGCAATTTTCTCTTTCACTATAAATTGAGTCCCCATTTCATTTTTTTCAAGTTCTAACACCTTCATACATTTTCTAAGAAGCAAAAAAAGAAAGTTTATTTAATCTTATTTATCATACTCTCTTAATCATAAAAGCCCATACATATACATCTTCATACATATTTAGAGAGCTTGGATTTACTTGGGTTAGCAACTCACACCCTTAATCTTCTTTATCTCTTGTGAGTACCCAAATTGTGTTGTAAAAAATTTATATCAAATAATTATGGTTGTGAAATCCATTGTTGAGTAGGCTCACTCAAAATGGTCAGTTTATGTATAGGTTTAAGAGTGAACCTAGGGACAAAACTCTTGATGTTGTTATTGTTGTAAAAGGTTTGGAGTGAGTCTAGATCTAAAACTATCGTGTAAATGTTTTGGGTGAACCTAGGGACAAAAATCTTAGTTTGTGAGTGAGCCATGAAAAACTCTTGGTGTCAAATATAGAATCACATTTACTAGTGAAAAGCCTCAAGCGCCGCTTGAAATAGTTTGAAATTACCTACAAGCATACAAAAAACACAAGGAAAAGAGACCTGAGAAATAAAATAAATAATGGCAAGCAACGGTTTCGAGTTCGTTCTATTAAAAGCTGGGCTCTGTTGCATTCAATGTGGGTCGAAACATATGATTGCCTGTGGTGAGGGCAAGCTTGAGTTTACATTTCAAATAAAAACTCTATACCTAAGAGGTGGGTGAATTGGGTAATGGCCTAAATATGCGGAAATAAAAATTCATGCCAATTTTACGCTATTAATCTAGTACCTTTACCAATTTAGCTTAGGTCAATTTTCTTAATCACAATATATTCCCTAATAGCAAGCTTCTAATTAATATGCAAATATGACAATAAACTTGCGATGATTAAAAGCTATGGGATAAAGAAAATGACACCGGTGATTTATAGTGGTTCGGCCAACAATGCCTTTGTCCACTCTCCTAAGCCACGCTTGAAGATTTACACTAAGTTGAAACCACAACTTAGTACGATTTTTCTGTGGCTCACCAACAACCAAGAGTTTTGTCCTCTAGGTTCACTCCAAACCTTTACACAAGAGCTTTATCCATAGGTTCACTTTTAAAACCATTACAATGAGTTTTCTCAATAGGTTCACTCACAAACCTTTACAATCCACTCTTTTGAGTATACCCACTCACAAAGGGATTTCACAACCTCAAGTGTTTGAATATAAATATTTTATAACTCACTTGGGCACTCACAAAAGATAAAAAGATTTAAGATGTGAGTTACTAACCTAAGTGTTCTAAGCTAACTATAAATGATATGAAGGTGTAGTGTATAAGCTTTAGTATAAGACTATATGATTATGAAGGTTTTGTAAACTCTCAGTTTTTGCCTTTGAAGAAATTATATGAAGGTTCAAGAGTTGGGCAAAAATGAATTTGGGGATCAATATATAGTGAAGATATAAACCACCCCGACTAATCTTTCTGAGACCGATATGCCGGTCTGCAGAGGCCGGTATGTCAAAGTGTAACTGCTATATTACCATTGAAGATTCAAGCGCTATGCCGGATTAGTGACCGGTATGGAGGCCGATATGCCGGTGAGCTTACCGGTAAGGGAATCGATATTGTCCGTGCCAGTTTTTGAGAGCATGTAAGATATGAAGGTTGACCGGTATGAAGACCAGTATGCTCTATGCCGATTCCAGTGGCAATGCAAACTCGAGAGTGACCGGTATGGGTAATCGGTATGGAGTAGCCTGATTCCAGAGGTGATGTAAAGCTTTTTAAAATAGAGTAGAGACACCCATATGTCGGTGTAGGAGACCGGTATGCTAGTCTCAGTGCCAAAATGTAGGATTTGAAGGTTTAAAATATTTTTCACATTACGCTAATACATCTATATGAATGTACATATGTCCAATGGGCTTAAATACGTAAATTAACAACCAACTCACTTATAAATAGAGCACTAAGCTAAGACTACAAAGATATTCTTCATTTGTCGCTTGAGTCTTCACATCCATTACTCTTCACTACTAATGTGTTTCGACATATTTTTATAATGTCCACTAATGCGCGTTGAATACTTCTAGTTTTGCATCATCAAAATCCATCTTGAGAATATGTTGCTAATAATCTCCCTCTTTTTTGATGATATGAACCTTTAAAACTTGTGAAGCTTTGAGAATCCAAAATTATTGACAATTTCGCTCCCCATCAATATTAGCTCCCCCTCAATGTGTGATTGTCTTCAATATAGCTCTTAAAAAAAACATAGATAAAAATATTAGTACAAAAATTTGCTCATTCTTAATACAAGGTGAGGGTATATAAGTTTTAATCTCATTCCTATGATTTCCCTCCCTTTGACATTATCAAAAATGATGGAGAAGTAAAAATACAATTCCATGAGATACCAAACAAAATATGTGCATATAAACTTATGAAGTCATTTATCATACAAATTTATCATTTTCATAAATTTCTCCCATGTTGCTATATAATGTAAAATTCATGCAAAGATCATCAAAATGGTTCAACTTAAGCCAATATCCATGCATTTAATTTTCAACCAATAACAGTCAATGGCAAAACATATTCAATGCTAAACAAAAAAATATCACATGTATCATATAAACCAATAAGCCTTATGTGATACTAATTGATACTAAATGAGATTAATAATTGTGATTAAGCATATGATGATACCAAATGAAAAATTAATTGAAATACAATTTTCCTAATCACTAGAATGCTTCAGATTCAAGTTCAATTCATATCAAATCAAATAAGAATACATATATGAGTTGGAGGAAACAGTACTAATGTTTCCGTAAGCACGGATTTTACCTATTACTGTTGTCACTTAGTAAAAAGCATTTGACATTCTTCTCTTTTTAAGCTATTTCCTCATCTTTGTTGAGTCTTTGAGATCATTTCACATTTCTCATTATGAATCATTCCCAAAGCTCCCCCTAAAAGTCATTTAAGTGCATTGTACCCAATTTTCTTGGTTCCATGGGGATAAATTTTAGTTCCTTAGGAAACCGATGCATTTCCATTCACATTTTTGTTTATACACTCAAATATTTTGTGTCATTTATTATTGCATGAGAATTAGATGCATTTACAAAATAATTTTTCAAAAATTTTCTTTTGTTGTAAAGCATATATCATAATCATTCTCTTTTAAAAGCGCATCTTTGGGATTCAATTAGCATATTAAAAATTTTCTCTCCCAAAGTAAATTTAGCAATAATGTTATGCAAATCAACAATCTTTTTATTCAATGCAATATTTTCATTCGTAATAGATTTGCAATCACATATATTTGAGCTAGATGGCATACTAGATATGTTCTTTTCAAATTTTAGCTTTTCATCTTTTAAGCATGCAATTTTTTTCATGCATTTTATTTTTCTCAACAATTGATGTATGATCATTTAATAGTGGTGAATGCTCATTTTTAATCAATATGTGCTTATTCCTAAAAAAATTATACAATTCATGTAATTCATTAAATGTATCAAGAAATTTATCATATTCAAGAGAATCATGTTCTTTTTCTTCATCGCTTTCATCTAGATCATCAAAAGCCATGAAAGTGAGAGATTTTTTCTCTCATCAATTTCCTCCTCGGATGAGCTAGAGTCATTATCGCTTCAAGTTGCCTTCATTACTTTCTTATTGAATTTTCCTTTGAATATCCTCATTGGGCAATCATCAACCACATGACCTGGCTTTTCACACTCATATCAAATAATCTTGTTTTTCTTGTGCTTTCGCGGTCAATTTTCTTCTTTCTTTTCATCCATCTGAGATTTCCCTTTATATTTTTCGGATTTAAGGAACTTCTTGAATTTCTTGGTCATATGTGCCAAATCATCATCACTATCTTCTTCTTTATCACTAGAGCTAGCATCATCCCATTTTCTCACAAATGACTTAAGTGATAATCTCTTCTTATTCTTTTTCTTCTTCCATTAGGTTCATCTTGAGCTCCATCTCATATTCCAATAATTTTCCAACTAAATCATCTAATTTCAAATTGTTGACATTATTTGATTATTTGATGGAGGATGTACAAAACCTCTATTCTTTAAGGAGTGACCTAAGAATTTTCTTCACTTGATCACTAGAGTCAATGTTTTTTCCTAAAACATTAAGTTGATTCACAATCATTGTGAACCTAGAAATCATATGCACTACCACCATCAAAGAATCTAATAATATGAAAACCTTTGAAATTGGATGACTTGATGGGTAAATTGTTAGAGTATGATATGAAGATCAAGAAGAATTTAAAGGAAGAAGAAGAGAAAAATAAAAAACGAATGACCTTTAAATCATTTGTGAGAAAATAAGATAGTGCAAGTTCAAGTGATGAGGAGGATGATAGTGATGAAGACTTGGTATATTTGACAAAGAGCTTCAAGAAATTCCTCATATATAAGAAGTCAA
Organism: Zanthoxylum bungeanum; assembly: GCA_019454045.1. Lineage (NCBI taxonomy): Eukaryota > Viridiplantae > Streptophyta > Magnoliopsida > Sapindales > Rutaceae > Zanthoxylum > Zanthoxylum bungeanum. The sequence continues at coordinate 60,872 of SKCR01014321.1, read as the reverse complement.
AAGGGAAATTTCGGGTGGATGAAAGGAAATAGGAAAATTGGCCAAAACAGTACAAGAAGGATAAAATAACTTGCTTTGGGTGCCAAAAATTGGGTCACATAGTTGGTGATTGTCCAATGAGGAAATTCAAAGGAAAATTTAAAAAGAAGACAATGAAGGTAACTTTGAGCGATAATGACTCTATCTTATCCAAGGAAGAAAGTGAAAAAGGGACAAGAGATCTTTCCTTTATGGTTATTGATGATAATGATCCAAGATGAAAGTGATGAAGAAAATGTACATGATTCCTCCGAATATGATGAATTGCTTAATATATTTAATGAATTGCATGAATTATATGACTAATTAATAAAGAAGCATAAATTACATAAAAAATGGGCATTCATCTTAATTACATGATCATGTATCAATTGTTAAAAAGAATGAAATGCATGAAAAATAAATTATATGCTTAAAATATGAGAAGGTCAAACTTGAAAAGAGCATATCTAGCATATCATTTACCTCATCTATAACATGTGAGTGAAACACCTTGAAGGATGAATATGTTGCATTAAATAATAAGGTAACATCTCATTGCTGAGATAATAGATAATGTGCTCCACCCATGTATCATCCTCATGTACCACCTGTTGGAGTTGGTGCTTGGAGCGCCAATCCAAATAATGTATTGTACATTTTCAACCTTATTAATGGTAATTCCATTTCATATATTAGATTGATATATATAAATATGCTACGAAAGACATAGATTTTAGAATAGTCATGTAGTAATACTTGACACTGGGTGGTCTAACATTGGGATAATATTACTATTAGAAACTATCAAAAGTAAATATTCATAGTCGTTGGTTTTGGAATACGGTTGAATTCCTATAACCTAAAAGACTAGCACATGTCATATATTGGAATTAGAGTTCCTATGGTTTAACTTGATGTACCATGAGCATGGGAATCTCATATAGACATGTGGGTATTCGATGGAGCGAATACTAAATGACTCATAGGTGATTCCTAATAGTTGGAAGTACACACCACCGTCAATATGAATCTTCTCGAGTCGAGTAGCATATGTGATCCTTTGACTATAGGATATCATTGGTTTTGTGTGAGATCCTACACACTTTGATGCCATGTATGTCAGAAACCTTTCATGGTCTAGCTTCTATGTGTACCATAAGAGGTTTAGGTATACATTTGAGTCAGTTACGATTCTTAAGACTTCGACGCCAAAGCCAATCACCTAAGGTGGATCGTTTTTATCAGAAATGGTTTCTGATTAAGTTCTAAAGAATCGTGGACGTGTCAATATGAGATGTGCGCCTTGGAAACTTAACGGTGCATTCTATGTTTCCTAAGCACAACTCGGATAGCCTACGACGAAGGGATTGGTAAACATATGTGATGATCTCGACTTAAATAGAAAGGTCGTTCGTGTTCTTCACAAACTCGGAGGTGGCTGAATTGCGTACATATAAGATAGGCTTATATGACAATGTCTGAACTTAGAGAGTCTCACAATATGAAGTGTACTCATTGAGAACTTGGGTAGCCGATAATTTTTAATAATAAATAATATTTGATATTATAGTTATCAACTAAAATAATTAAGTGTTATTGGATAAAATTAATTATTTACTTTGACCCAATTAGATTAATCCAAAAATCACACAAGCGTTTTGTTGTAATTTCATGAATATCTCTACCATTGGAGGATATTTTGCTAATTACAAATATGTAATAATAATTGTATTTGGCTTGATTTAATTATATTAAATCAAAGTGGTAGACATTTAATTAATCCATTAATTAAACTTTTTCTTGATTTAATTGGATTAAATCAAAGTGGTAGACAAAAGTGATTAGTCACACCTAATTATACATATTTGGACAAAATGGATTAAACCCACCTAAAAGTTTATTAGAACTTTTATTAATTAAAAAATTTATAAGTTTTGCTATAAAAGACAAGTTTGAGCAAGTTTTTAATTAAGCTTAAGCTAAATGAAATTAAGCTTGTGAAACTCAAACAAGCAAGATTTAGAAATATTAGCCTAAGTAAAAGAAGTGTTTAGAGAAGTTTTGGAAGATCTCTACAATATGTCAACAACAAGAAATCAAGATTGGATTGTAGGACACAGAAAATCGACGACGCTTTGCCCAGGCTCGCGGCCGGTTGGGAGTACGGAATAGCCCGCGGGGGACTAATCGGAGAGAAAAACATGGAGTCACCACCACGGTGTGAAACGGGAAAATGATTTAAGGACGCACTCACCCCTAGCAAGGGAAGACTCAAACCGTTGGGTTCGGAATGGTCCCTACTTATGCCACTTGTAATGAAAGGATTTGTGCAATAATCTAACTGTGGGACACAGGACCTGGGCGACGCGCCGTTCCTAGGCTCGCGGCCTAGTTTGGGAAGGATTACATAACATGGAGTCGCCACCCGGTGTGAACCGGACAAAGATTTAAGGCCGCACTCACCCCTCGCAAGGGAAGACCTCAAACCGTTGGGTTCGGAATGGTCCCTTACTTATGTCACTTGTAATGAAAAGATTTATATAATAATTTAAACAAGCTGAAGTAACAATTATTTCTAAGGGTATCATGCTTCTAAATTCACATATATAAGATAAAATATGCGCCTAAATATACATGTATTTCATATATAAAATTGCATGCTTAACATATATCAAGATAGCAATGAACATACAACTTTGTACATCACATTCAGGAAAAACACAAGCACACATACTAACCATACAAGCATACGTGGTAACCATACAAGCACACATATGGGCACTTTTCCAAGTGGTACGTGGAATTGTAGCCCAAGTACAGACCGCACTACCGTCCATTCGGAATCGGCTACGGAATTTACGTCTGGGTTTCCATCCGATATACCGCAAGAAATAATACTCAAATGTTATCATGACACAAGCATATGAATGGTGACACATTGACACATTTACAAAAGAAAGATCAACCAATAGGCAAATATGCATGATATTATAAGACAGACTCAGTTCAGTGTGTGTGCGTTCGTGTAGCGTTCGTAAACGCGTTCGAACGGAAATGAAACAGAATGCTCACGTTCGAGTAGCGTTCGTAAACGCGTGCGAACGGAATGAATGAAACAGAATGCTCACGTTCGAGTAGCGTTCGTAAACGCGTTCGAACGGAGACGAGACAGAATGCTCACGTTCGAGTAGCGTTCGTAAACGCGTTCGAACGGATATGAGACAGAGAGCTCACGTTCGTATGGCGTTTGTTAACGCGTTCGAACGGATACGAGACCTGACCATAATAAGGCAAAAACACATGCACGTTCGAGTTGCGTTCTTGAACGCGTTCGAACGGAAACGGACCTGATGCAATACATAAACAGAAAACAAAAGGGCGCGGCGAAGCACTGCCGTAAAGGTGACCTTTTGGGGTTCTTGATCTCTCAAAGAGAGGACCTTTAGACCAACATGCTAAGCCCATGCGCGTCATATCATACATGCAAGAATAGAACCAATCATGTCAACCAAGTATGCCCGATTGAACACATCTTCCGTCCAATCTGAACACACATCAACCGGCGCGGCAAAGCATCGTGGTAAAGGGCTTTTAGCCTCTCCCCATAGGGGATTTCACGTCACACTTACTAAGCCCATGCGCTCGATTGACTCATACGAAAATAACGATAATAATAATATTAAACTAAGTATGCCCGATTGAACGTATCTAGCGTCCAACCGAACATACATCAACCGGCACGGCGAAGTAGTGTCACGAAGGTGGCCTTTTCGGCTCTTTGTCTCCTAAATGGAGGACCTTTGGACTAACTCACTAAGCCCATGCGCCTGGTTGAATCATGCATAACTAACGACATATTGAGTTCAGGTAAAACAAACTAAATAAACAAGGGCAACACAACAAAAGAAAGATGGTGTCATTTACCCAAGCGGTACGTGGAATTGTGGCCCGAGTACAGATCATATTACCGTCCATTCGGAATCGGCTATGAAATTTATGTCCGGGTTTCCATCCGATATACCGCGAGAGTTGACACTCTCTCATTCATCCAATACCCACAACATACCTCATACACACAATGGTACCACAAATACAGAAAATATAATCAAAATAAATAACCGGAAAGTAAAAATGAGAATAAGTGTGAAAGATACCCTCAGGTCTAACCTTTTAAGCCGTCTCTCGGACTCACGTTCCACGAAGATCGAAGGGGGGTAAAAGCTCCGCAACTTTTCTGGTCTGCTGGTTCAACGTCCTAGCTCACTGTTTCACCGCTTTGCCTACGATTCGAACTCCGTTCTGCTCCTATTCGGCTCCTGTTTTGCTGCTCGCTGCACGGGCTACCTGTTTCAATGTTTTCAAAGAACTATTCCAAGTTGTGTGGGTTCTTAGTGCGATTAAAAGTGATTATTTTTAAGGTTATCTATGTAGTTTTCTAAGTTACTGTTTTTTTTAAAGATTTGGGTTGCTGTTAAGGTGATTTAGGAGGTTATTTAGGTGTGTTTTAGGGTGTGGTTTTTTGTGGTAATTTTCGGTGGTGGAGGGCTGCTGTGTAGATGGATGTTTCGGCTACAAGGGGGAGGTGGCTTGTGGTGGTTTCTTTGTTTTCTTGCTTGGTATGTGTGAAGTGTTTTCTCTTTTTGCTTGTTTGGTCTTGGTGTGTAGAGAGAGTCTAGAGAGATTCGAGAGAGCTTGGGTGTGAATTCTATTGTGTCAAGAGAGAAGAATGGCCTTGGTTAGGGGTTGTTTATATAGAGAAGAGGTAGGGTTTGGCCTTGTGTCACAAGGAAGGGATTTTGTCATTAAAGAGGGGATATGATTTGGTGTGTTTAGCAAGGAAAGTCAAAGATTGAGGGGGGGACAAATTTGGTTTAGATTAGGAAGTCAAAACTTTTAAATTGGTGGATATCTTATTGAATTAGGAAGTCAAATATGTGATTGGCTTTAATTGGTTAAGATTGATTTTAATTAGGCAAATCTTATTTTTAGTTTTAGTATATAATATATTGATTCATTTATATTAGGCATGAGTTTATTATGTTTTATTTAATTTGGTAAATGATTTAAATGTTTTATTTTAATGTTTAATATTTAATTTATATTTAATTATTTAATTTGGGATGTGTTTTATGGGCTTTGGGAAACTAAATGGGCTGGGCGTGAGGCTAGCAGCAAAACCAGAATTACCGGCTCCGTTCGAACGCCTCAGCGCACGCGGCACGAACGTCAGCAATCTGCACGAGGTTCGAACGAAGAAGTAACGAACGCAGCACCAACGAAGACAGTGAGCTTGTTTATCCTGAATTCCCCCTTCCGATATCCGTTTCCCGCGGCTTTCATGACTCAAAAGGTAGTGCCTCCAAATGAGACTCATCATCGGGTTTCACATGCGAAAATGCAATGCCTACAGTCGCCCCCACTTTGATGGGACTTGTGCAGTGTGTGACTTTGAACAATCCTATCAAAGTTATGCAATGCATTTTACTTACCTGGCTAGCTAGCTGTCTCGAGCTGAGCTGATACTGCAGTGGACCTCGATCCTGAGACGCATCTCGATGCTGCTGATGATGTGGGCCTCGATCCTGGGACGCATCCCAATGCTGCAACCGACAACGGGGGCCTCGACCCTGGGACGCATCCCAATACCGCTGACAATATGTGGGCCTCGACCCTGGGACGCATCCCGAAAATGATGATGCAGTGGACCTCGATCCTGGGACGCATCCCAATGCTGCAACCGACAACGGGGGCCTCGACCCTGGGACGCATCCCAATACCGCTGACAATATGTGGGCCTCGACCCTGGGACGCATCCCGAAAATGATGATGCAGTGGACCTCGATCCTGGGACGCATCCCAATGCTGCAACCGACAACGGGGGCCTCGACCCTGGGACGCATCCCAATACCGCTGACAATATGTGGGCCTCGACCCTGGGACGCATCCCGAAAATGATGATGTGGAGCTTCGCTCCTCAGCCGATATGGGCTTCGCCCCCAAGCTGACATGATGTGATGTGGAGCCTCGCTCCCCAGTCGATATGGGTCTCGCCCCCAAGCTGGTACAATGTGGAACCTCGCTCCTTAGCCGATATGGGCTTCGCCCTCCGAGACCCATACCCGGAACTTAACTTCATTGGGACCTCAATCTTCAGATTACTGCCCATATCAAATGATGTGCCTTTGCCATCTCTGATTGGCTTACTGCTCGCTCTTTTGCGTCTTCAACACCTGTTTACACAAAACAGAACAAACACAAAAATATGCAATAGGTTACGTGTATGCATGTATGCAGGAGTTTTCTTACTCCGTTGGGTTAGGTCTTTCGCTGGCGACCAAGCCTTCTCAAGCAAAGTACAACTTCAACCTGTCAACATTGATTGGTTCTGTGAATTCATTTCCTTCCAAGTCTGATAGCTTCACTGCTCCATTTCCCAGGACTTTCTGAACGATGTAAGGTCCTTCCCAGTTAGGTCTGAATTTCCCTCTCGGATCCGTCGTCGATGGCCTCGACTGCTTAAGTACCAAATCACCCTTTCTGATCTTTGTGGGACGTACTTTCTTGTTGAATGCCCGGGCTAGCCTCTTCTGATACAACTGCATGTGATACAAAGACTTCGTTCTCTTCTCATCTAACAGTACCAACTGATCAAATCTCTGTGCGGCCCATTCCTGTTCCGGTAATTCTGCCTCTGCTAATACCTCAGGGACTGTATTTCCACTTCTACTGGTACTAGCTTCCATCCCGTAGACCAAGGAGTAAGGTGTTGCACCTGTGGCCGTTCTGACCGACGTTCTGTACCCCACAAAGCATACGGTAACCTCTCAGCCCAATCTCTACAATTTTCTGTCATCTTGGCTAAAATGTCTTTATAGTTTGTTGGCTGCCTCAACTGCCCCATTTGCCTGCGGCCTGTACGGTGATGACTTGTGGTGGCCTATCCCATGCCTCTGTAACATTGCCTTCGTCTCTCCTTGAAACTGGACCCCGTTGTCGTCACTACATGATGCGGCATACCATACCGACAAATGAGGTTCCGAGCTATGAACTTCGCCATCTGCTTCGCTGTAACGTTACGGAAGGATTCGGCTTCCACCCACTTTGAGAAGTAATCCACTGCTACTACTATGAAGCGATGCCCATTAGATGCATTCGGTCGAATTTCCCCGATCATGTCAATCCCCCATGCTGAGAACGGCCATGGCTCTGACAGCCCGTGCAATTCTGTGTGCGGTAAGTGATTCAGATTACCATGTGCTTGACAGTCATGACAGTGCTTTACCATCCTTGCGCAGTCTGTCTCCATAGTCGACCAATAAAACCCCTGTCTCACTATCTTGCGGGACAAGTTCAACCCATTCATGTGCGGACCACATACCCAGCATGTACCTCTCCCATCATTTTCTGAGCCTCTTCTTTTCTCAAACATTTCAACTGAATGCCGTTTGCCTGCCTCTTGTACAGTTCTCCTCTCAAAGTCACATACTGGGAAGCCAACTTCTGAATAGCTATCTGTCTTTTCTGCCGCCCCCTTCCGGGAATTCACCATGTTCCAGATATCTCTGAATATCATAATACCAAGGCTTACCATCGTCAACCTCAACTTCCAGAATTCTTTCTATCTCATAAGCAGGTTTACTTGCTGTTGTCAGTATCAATGGTCTCATCACTAACTTCTCTGGATTTTCCCAAGTCGCTGCTAGTGTAGCTAATGCGTCTGCCATCTGATTCTCTTCTCTCGGTAGGTGCTGAAACTTACACTCGGGGATACCTTGTGCCAACTTTCTGAGGTGAAACAGATAAGGCCTCAACCGTTCTTCCTTCAGTTCCCATTCTCCTCGCATCTGCTGAACTACTAACATAGAATCTCCGTAGATTTCCACACTCCCGGCCTTCAAGGCTATCAATGCTGTCAGGCCAAAAGCACATGCTTCATACTCAGCCATGTTATTAGTCACTCTGAATGTCAACCTCTTAGCCAAAGGCAAAGTCTCTCCCTCGGGGGTTACTATCACGATCCCAATTCCGGCTCCCTTGTAATTCACTGCTCCGTCGAAATACATCTTCCATCTCTGAACTGTTATTGCTTGGATCTCTTCATCTGGAAACTCAAACTTATACTGATCCCCCTCAACAGGTTGCAATGCCAGAAACTCCGCTACTGCTCGTCCCTTGATCACCTTGGAGGTGATATACTCAATGTCAAACTCTGTCAACAATACCAACCATCGGCCCAGTTTTCCCACTAGTGAAGGCACTGAATGCAGATATTTCAGAGGATTCTCCTTTGCCACCACCTGGATCTTGTAAGACTGGAAGTAATGTCGCAACTTTCTGGAAGCCCATACCACTGCAAGACAGATCTTCTCAACTTCCTGATACCGAGCCTCATACGGAAGCAGCTTCTTACTCAGATAATAAACTGCATGTTCTACCCCTGCCTCATCTGCCTGTACCATCATACCCCCCAATGCTTCTGATTCTATAGCCAAATACAATATCAAAGGTCTACCCGGCCTCGGAGGCTTCAATACAGGAGGCTTACCAAGTACTCTCTGATTCTGTCGAAGGCGGTCTGACACTGTTCATTCCATCTCACCGGCTGATCTTTTCTCAATAGTTTGAAGATAGGCTCACATACTGATGTCAACTTGGCAATAAACCGACTGATGTACTGAATCTTTCCCAAGAATGCTCTGACTTCCTTTTCTGTCTTTGGTGCAGGCATTTCTGTGATTGCCTTGATCTTTTCGGAGTCTACCTCTATTCCGCCCATTCCCACTGTATGACCAAGCAATTTCCCTGATGTCACCCCAAACACACATTTCTTGGGATTAAGCCGCAGGTTATATCTGTCAACTCTCTGGAGGAACCTTTCCAATGCCTCAATATGCCCAATTCTCGTTTCTGATTTCACCATCATGTCATCCACATACACCTCAATCTCTTTGTGCATCAAGTCATGGAAGAGTGTAGTGGCCATCCGCTGATAAGTAGCTCCTGCATTCTTAAGCCCAAACGGCATCACCTTGTAACAATAGGTACCCCACTCGGTAACAAATGCAGTCTTGTGTTTATCTTCCTCAGCCATGAGAACCTGATTGTACCCTGAAAATCCATCCGCAAATGAATACATAGCAGACAAAGCCGCACTGTCAACCAGAACATCTATATGCGGCAAAGGGAAATCATCTTTCGGACAAGCTTTATTGAGATCCCTGTAGTCTACACACATTCTGACTTCCCATCTTTCTTCGGTACCGGTACTATGTTAGCCAACCATTCAGGGTATTTTACCACTTCCAGGAACCCCACATCTATCTGCTTCTTAACTTCCTCTCTGACTTTCTCAGCCCATTCTGGTCTCATCCGTCGAAGTTTCTGCTTTACTGGCCTCATATTCGGATAAGTTGGTATTGTGTGCTGGGCAATGTTTCTGTCTACCCCGGGCATGTCCTCATAAGACCAAGCAAATACTTTGGCATATCTGACCAACACTTGTTCTAGTTTCTCCCTCTCTTCGGAGGTTACTTCACTTGCAATCAAAATTTCTTTGGGGTTCTCAAGTGTGCCCAAGTTAAATGCAATAGTTCTGGCTGAACTGATGTCAAATATGCTGGATTCATGCAGAGTGAATGGAAATGACTCAGGCAAGTAAGCAAAAGAAATGTCTTTATTATTGGATAATGCGGGAGTACATTCAAATAAGTCAGGAAGGTAAATGTCTTCATCATCAATAGACACTTCTTCCTCTGCAATCAGGTCTTCTTCAGGCTTCTCATCTTCCAGAGTCAGGCTCTCTAACTTCATCAATTCCTCCTCCCAAATCTCTGTTTCCACAACTTTCCCAGTCAATGGTTTCTCACCCAACAAATCCTGGAAGATCTCAAACCCAGGCACCACAATCCCATTGACTTTCACAGGTTCAGGCTCTCCTTGATACCCTGAAGCTTTCACAAAGCACTCCATCAGTTTCAGGCCCTTTTTCTTGACCTTCGGCTTTTCTTCGTCAGATTTGTACCCAAAACCTTCCGAGTAGTCTGTCCTCTGAAATCCGGCAACTTTGAACCTTTACCCGGCTCAAACTTCATCTTCTCCATAATCCTAGCCACCCTAGGATCCACCCACTCCTCAAAAGTGGCTGATACCTGGAACCTTGTGAAAGGTAGTATCCAAGGCAGCCACGGCATTATCTAACTCAGCCCGGATGGTAACAATCTCTCCCTCATACGGGAATCTGATCATCTGATGCAAAGTGGAAGGCACGCCCCCAAGCTTGTGAAACCAAGGCCTTCCCAGCAATAAGGCAAAAGTGGCTGGGATGTCCAGCACTGTGAACTCGACCTCATCTTCAATCGGCCCTACTTTGACCATAGCCACAAAGGTACCCTCAACTCCTCGCTTACTGTCATCATAAGCTTTAATAGTCATACTGGAGGGGTCCAAGTCTGTTGCTTTCATACCCAATCTTGCCAGAATTTTCAATGGGCACACATTGATGGACGAACCGTCATCCACCATCACACATGAAGTTTTCTTGCCCCTCACTTCGGCCCTGATAAATAGAGGCCTATTATGATTCCTCCCCTCCGGTGGGAGATCATCCTCAAAAGGATATCTGCAAAGCTTCCTTCTGAACTGACCCAACAAACATTGCGGGGTTGGCATCCTCCGGTACCACGATCTTGCTCAAGGCCTCAACCATAGCCTGTCTATGCTCCCGAGATGCACATAATAGTTCCCAGATACTGACTTGTGCTCTAGTCTTCCTCAATTGCCTCAGCACTATATCCCCTTCAGTATTTTTCTGCGGCTCAACCACTTCTCTACCATCTGTCAAAGCTTCCTTACCCTTTTCCGCCATATCATTATAAAAACGACCGCTACGTGTCATTCCCCTTACTTCTCCTCATCACTGCTAGAGAAATCAAGCCAAAAGTCCTTCTTCTGCTCAAACTCATCCTCACTGGTGCTATCCCAGATTCCCAGGCAAAAGGCTTGAGGGTGAAAGGATTTTAGGACAAGGTCTTCTGGAAGGCCGGAGTTGATCATATAGGCTGGTGGTGGTACGGCACGGTAGTTAGGTAAGGGGTTTCTGTGTGTATCGGGCTGTTCTGTTTCTGGGTTGGGTATTTTCTTGGAGTCTATGAGGTCTTGGATTTCATGGCGGAGTCGGGCACAGTTGTCGGTGTCATGGCCTTTTTGTTGGTGGAAGTGGCAATAAAGGCTTAGGTTAAAATGTGGTGGTAGGGGATTGGGTAATGGTTTGGTATCCAAGGGTTTTAAAAGCCCTTGCCTCTTCAACTTCTCTAGCACCTTAGACAGGGGCCTTCCCAAATTGGAAAACTGCCTGTTCCGGATAGCAGCAACTTCAGCAGAAACGGGCTTGGTTCCCGATGTTCCCCCAATGGGCCTCCTGTTTAGACCATAGAATTTTCTATTCTCGGCCTCTTCTTCCTCAATATCCATGACAGTTTCCCTCAACTGTCGAAAGTCTGCAATCATGGAGGTCATCCTCCTCAACTTGCCGTAAATGGAGGGCTTGGTGCCCTTGATAATCATCTTGATCTGATCCTTCTCCGAAGGCCTAGTCTGCATCTTTAATAACTGGCCCCTCCACCGGTCCACATACTCCTTAAAACTCTCCTCCGCTTTCTGCTTAACATTCTCCAGATCACGGAGTGACAAGTCGATCTCCAAGTCAGTGACATACTGTTTCAGGAAGGCATCAGCTAACTCCCTCCAATCTTCTTTCACCTTCTTCTCCAAACTGTGGTACCATACCACGGGAGCCCCTTCAAGCGACATTCCAAACATTTTCTGCACCTGGCGCTGAGACAAGCCAACTGAACTCATGACTGATACAAACTGTCGGAGATGCACCCTCGGATCCCCATTCCCGTTGAACTTAGCCATATCTGGCATCTTGAACTGTGCCGGCAACTGTTCCTCAAAAGTCAATGTGTCATAATCCAGCAGATCCTCTCTTACCCCTCATCTTGCGGGTAACTGACTCAACCTGATCCCGAAGTTTCTGCAACTCTGTCTGAGACCCAGATACTCTGCCTGCTGCATACTCTGCCATATCATCATCAAAAGCGGGGAGATCATCCCCCAATCTGTTCGGAGATTCCTCTTGCCTCACATCCCCAGAATTAACCCCGGCACGAGACCCAGCTATACCAGCCATAGCAGTAGTCAAAGCCTGCAACTGTTCAGTGATTTTGGCGAGACTGTTCTCTAACTGATCCATACGGGACACCTCATTATCGGATTCACTCATACTTGTTCTTTTAGTGAGTCTGGTTCCTTCTCTAACCCAAACGGTATCTATGGTGTCTTTTAAGACACAAAGGATGTCAACAGGGTATATGTATGCATGATATGCATAAGAAATATATAACCTATATTAAAGCAAATAAAATTCTCAAACAAATCGGCCTATTATCATTTTAGAAGCTTTTGGGACAATTGTCATAAGGGTGAACCCGTCCCAGTTTAAATGGCACAACGAGTTCATGTCTTACGGCAAAGAGCCCAACTAAATCCAAATGATAATATTCCGAAGACAAGCACTCAAGGTGGCCCATCAATCACTTAGAAGCTTTTGGCCCAATAGTCATGAAATACGTTCTTGTCCCAGTTTAAATGGCCCAACAAGCCCATATCCCATGACAAATGGTCCAAATGGATCCAAACGGTGATGTTCCCAAACATAAGCATAGAAGGGAGATAATGCAAACATAACATAATAATTTTTTTCATAATGGCCCATCAACATTTCAGAAGCCTTGGGCCTAATAGTCATACAGTACGAACTTGCCCCGGTTTAAATGGCCCAGCAAGCCCGTTTTCTGACAATAGTCCAACTGCATCCAAATGAGGATGGTCCACAAGCACTACTCAAGGAAATAATTGCTACTTTAACCATATAAACCAGTCTATGGGTGGGTTTGCAAGAGTATGGACAAAGGCTCTCACTGGCGAAGGATAGCCCACAACTAGGTCTCCCCCTCAAGGGTTCAAGTGACCAAGTGAGCGTATCCCTTTTTATACACTAAGGTACGTGCCAATGAGCTATGGTGTGTGACGGACTGTCAAATGGATTTCCCGTTGTAGATTCCCCAGAGGGAAGGTGGAGCGAGCTCACTTAAGTACCCAAGCCTCTTAGGCTCTTATCGCTTGGTGTCAGGAATAAACAACGAGTCCTCCAAATTAGTCCATCACAAAGGCTACAAGTAGATGGTCATGTAGGTATCCTCACAGCTTTTCCTTCTAGAAAGGTAGTGAGTGAAGGAAGACACCAAACCATTACCTAGCCTTAAAGTGCCCTTGATTAAACCCTCACTTATCCACTATAGACATGGCCAATTAAAACATAAATCCACTCATTACAAGACAATATTTCGGGGCCAATTCTCACATCCCCAGTGGAGTCGCCAGACTGTGGGACACAGGACCTGGGCGACGCCGTTCCTAGGCTCGCGGCCTAGTTTGGGAAGGATTACATAACATGGAGTCGCCACCCGGTGTGAACCGGGACAAAGATTTAAGGCCGCACTCACCCCTCGCAAGGGAAGACCTCAAACCGTGGGTTCGGAATGGTCCCTTACTTATGTCACTTGTAATGAAAAGATTTATATAATAATTTAAACACAAGCTGAAGTAACAATTATTTCTAAGGGTATCATGCTTCTAAATTCACATATATAAGATAAAATATGCGCCTAAATATACATGTATTTCATATATAAAATTGCATGCTTAACATATATCAAGATAGCAATGAACATACAACTTTGTACATCACATTCAGGAAAAACACAAGCACACATACTAACCATACAAGCATACGTGGTAACCATACAAGCACACATATGGGCACTTTTCCAAGTGGTACGTGGAATTGTAGCCCAAGTACAGACCGCACTACCGTCCATTCGGAATCGGCTACGGAATTTACGTCTGGGTTTCCATCCGATATACCGCAAGAAATAATACTCAAATGTTATCATGACACAAGCATATGAATGGTGACACATTGACACATTTACAAAAGAAAGATCAACCAATAGGCAAATATGCATGCATATTATAAGACAGACTCAGTTCAGTGTGTGCGTGCGTTCGTGTAGCGTTCGTAAACGCGTTCGAACGGAAATGAAACAGAATGCTCACGTTCGAGTAGCGTTCGTAAACGCGTGCGAACGGAATGAAACAGAATGCTCACGTTCGAGTAGCGTTCGTAAACGCGTTCGAACGGAGACGAGACAGAATGCTCACGTTCGAGTAGCGTTCGTAAACGCGTTCGAACGGAATGAGACAGAGAGCTCACGTTCGTATGGCGTTTGTTAACGCGTTCGAACGGATACGAGACCTGACCATAATAAGGCAAAAACACATGCACGTTCGAGTTGCGTTCGTGAACGCGTTCGAACGGAAACGGACCTGATGCAATACATAAACAGAAAACAAAAGGGCGCGGCGAAGCACTGCCGTAAAGGTGACCTTTTGGGGTTCTTGATCTCTCAAAGAGAGGACCTTTAGACCAACATGCTAAGCCCATGCGCGTCATATCATACATGCAAGAATAGAACCAATCATGTCAACCAAGTATGCCCGATTGAACACATCTTCCGTCCAATCTGAACACACGTCAACCGGCGCGGCAAAGCATCGTGGTAAAGGGCTTTTAGCCTCTCCCCATAGGGGATTTCACGTCACACTTACTAAGCCCATGCGCTCGATTGACTCATACGAAAATAACGATAATAATAATATTAAACTAAGTATGCCCGATTGAACGTATCTAGCGTCCAACCGAACATACATCAACCGGCACGGCAGTAGTGACGAAGAGTAGTGTCACGAAGGTGGCCTTTTCGGCTCTTTGTCTCCTAAATGGAGGACCTTTGGACTAACTCACTAAGCCCATGCGCCTGGTTGAATCATGCATAACTAACGACATATTGAGTTCAGGTAAAACAAACTAAATAAACAAGGGCAACACAACAAAAGAAAGATGGTGTCATTTACCCAAGCGGTACGTGGAATTGTGGCCCGAGTACAGATCATATTACCGTCCATTCGGAATCGGCTATGAAATTTATGTCCGGGTTTCCATCCGATATACCGCGAGAGTTGACACCTCTCTCATTCATCCAATACCCACAACATACCTCATACACACAATGGTACCACAAATACATAAAATATAATCAAAATAAATAACCGGAAAGTAAAAATGAGAATAAGTGTGAAAGATACCCTCAGGTCTAACCTTTTAAGCCGTCTCTCGGACTCACGTTCCACGAAGATCGAAAGGGGGTAAAAGCTCCGCAACTTTTCTGGTCTGTTGGTTCAACGTCCTAGCTCACTGTTTCACCGCTTTGCCTACGATTCGAACTCCGTTCTGCTCCTATTCGGCTCCTGTTTTGCTGCTCGCTGCACGGGCTACCTGTTTCAATGTTTTCAAAGAACTATTCCAAGTTGTGTGGGTTCTTAGTGCGATTAAAAGTGATTATTTTTAAGGTTATCTATGTAGTTTTCTAAGTTACTGTTTTTTTTAAAGATTTGGGCTGCTGTTAAGGTGATTTAGGAGGTTATTTATGTGGTTTTAGGGTGTGGTTTTTTGTGGTAATTTTCGGTGGTGGAGGGCTGTGTGTAGATGGATGTTTCGGCTACAAGGGGGAGGTGGCTTGTGGTGGTTTCTTTGTTCTTGCTTGTGTATGTGTGAAGGTTTCTCTTTTTGCTTGTTTGGTCTTGGGTGTGTAGAGAGAGTTAGAGAGATTCGAGAGAGCTTGGGTGTGAATTCTATTGTGTCAAGAGAGAAGAATGGCCTTGGTTAGGGGTTGTTTATATAGAGAAGAGGTAGGGTTTGGCCTTGTGTCACAAGGATGGATTTGTCATTAAAGAGGGGATATGATTTGGTGTTTAGCAAGGAAAGTCAAAGATTGAGGGGGGGACAAATTTGGTTTAGATTAGGAAGTCAAAACTTTTAAATTGGTGGATATCTTATTGAATTAGGAAGTCAAATATGTGATTGGCTTTAATTGGTTAAGATTGATTTTAATTAGGCAAATCTTATTTTAGTTTTAGTATATAATATATTTGATTCATTTATATTAGGCATGAGTTTATTTTATGTTTTATTTAATTTGGTAAATGATTTAAATGTTTTATTTTAATGTTTAATATTAATTTATATTTAATTATTTAATTTGGGATGTGTTTTATGGGCTTTGGGAAACTAAATGGGGGGCGTGAGGCTAGCAGCAAAACCAGAATTACCGGCTCCGTTCGAACGCTCATCACGCGGCACGAACGTCAGCAATCTGCACGAGGTTCGAACGAAGTAACGAACGCAGCACCAACGAAGACAGTGAGCTTTTTATCCTGAATTCCCCCTTCCGATATCCGTTTCCCGCGGCTTTCATGACTCAAAAGGTAGTGCCTCCAAATGAGACTCATCATCGGGTTTCACATGCGAAAATGCAATGCCTACACTAACCAGCCTAAGCAACATATATTTCCAAGGATAATCTACTTTAAGTTCATGCATAAAAAATGAATTGGAATAACGGCACGCATTAATTTCTGAACACATTATATTAATAAACACAGAGACACAATTAAAACAATAATTGTACAAGCATGATATTAAAGAGAGGCAATTAAGTGCATTAAATATTGAAGAGAGCTAACTAAACATATGATGGGGAAGGGGAATGACTAGGGGAACAAACATGCATGAAACATGATAAAGGAATTTGTCCAGTGTGTGAAGTTCGTTTTTTGTAGCGTTCGTAAACGCGTTCGAACGGTAAACAGAATGCAAGCGTTCGAGTAGCGTTTGATAACGCGTTGAACGATAAACAGCTGTTTGTGTTCGTTATAGCGTTTGATAACGCATTCGAATGGAGAGACCTGATGCATGATACATAAAATGCATGCGTGTTCGAGTAGTGTTCGTAAAGCGTTCGAACGGTAAATAGAATGCAAGTGTTCGAGTAACGTTCTATGGCGCGTTCGAACAGAAATAAGACAAAATGATACGTTTGTGTAGCGTTCGTAAACGAGTTCGAACGGAACAGATAGAATGATATTTCTGTCGCGTTGTAACGTGTTCGAACGATATGTGGACAGAATGCATACGTTCGTGTAGCGTTTGGAAACGCATTCGACGAGATTGCCAAAATGGCATCTGAAATGACACAAACACATATATGGATAACACAAATACACAATGTAGGGACCTCGTATGCCCGATGGAACACATTTCACATTCATCGGGTGCACCTCGTCCGGTGCGGCAAAACATCGTGGAAAAGGTAGCCTTTAGGCATCCCTAGAATAGATGACCTTTAATCCACCTAGTTAGCCATGCGCACAAGAATGCATGCATGCGTAAATAGAGCAATGATATGCAAAGGGTAATGACATAATAAACGGGCGGCGTGGTTCGTTAAACATCGTGTAAGGTAGCTCAGGCATTTCCCTCGAATAGTGACCTTTAATCCACCCTTGTTTGCCATACGCATTATATTACAATGCATATGAACAAAGACAACAATAATATAAGACCTCGTATGCTTGATTAAACATATCTCACATTCAATCAAACATACTCCGTCCGGCGCGGTAAAAAATCGTGGAAAAGGTAGCCTTTAGGCATTTCCCTCGAATAGAGGACCTTTAACCCACCCTAGTTAGCCCATGCACATTATATCATCATGCATAAATAAGTAACATGCAGAAAGTAATAGCATACTAACGACTAAATCATGCTTAAAAAAATAACATACTAGCAACCCAATCATGCTCGAATACAATGTTGGATGAAACGAAATATGTGAATCTCTCAAGTGGTACGTGGCATTGTATCTCGAGTGCAAACCGCAATACCGTCCATTCAGATTCGACTACGGAATTTACGTATGGGTTTCCATCCGATATACCACAAGAGAGAACACATATTCCATTCATTCAATGACCACAACATATATCAATAAACGACTCTCATGCGAGGGAATTCTAATAAACAACAAAAAAGATGAGAATAAAAAGAAGGGCGCCCTCAGGTCAAACCTCTTAGGTCATCTCTCGAAAGTGAGTTACAAAGCCATCGGAAGGGTTGATGCTCCGCTGATGAGTGGTATTTATATCACTATTTCCCACTCATTTGACCTAATGTTTTGTATTGTTTCTCGAGATTTATGAACGTTTTGATATGTTTTGTTGTTATTTTGCAGATAAATAAAGTTTGGACAGCACTGGAAGGAATTTGGGACAAAACCAGTCAAAAATGCGTCAACTGGAATAATTCAGTCTTCTTCGCGTCGCGCCGCGCATAGCATTGGCGTCGCGACGCCCAGCCTGCGCCGAAGTTGCTAAAATGCGCCGTGGTCAACGGGTCAGAATCTGAAAAGTTGACTTTGCTAACGTGCGCCGTGCCACGTGTCACCATCACAGAAGACTTGCTAACGTGCGCCGGATGCCACGTGTCACCCATCCAACGGTGCCGACAGTTGCCGACAGTGACGTCAGCATGACGTCATCAATGACGTCATGAACAGTGCCACATCATCAGTCTGACGTAAGCAATGACGTCATGAACAGTGCCACGTCATCGGATAAGATTTGAGCCGTCGAACCAGCAAGTGACACGTGTCACTGTAGCTGGCGTCGCGACGCGGAACCCTTTGGCGTCGCGACTCCAAGACCCCATCCGCGCCTATAAATTCAGAACCCGATTTCAGAAATTTGTATCCCATCCTCTCTCTTCAATTCCTTCTAAAGAGAGAGTTTCTCTCTCTAAACTCTTTTAGTTTTTACTTTTTTTTTTACTTTTGTAAATAATTTTAATTACTTTTTGTAATAATAGTAATTTTATTTTTACTTCCTATTTACTTTTTACTTTCTTTTACAGTTTTTACTATTTACTTTTTACTTTTTACAGTTTTTACTATTTACCGTGATGAGGTAATTTCCTTATGTTCGGGTAAAAGGTAATTTCTTTTACTATTACTATTTAGATTCATCTCCCTTAAAAATAATATATTTACTATTTAAATTGGACTTAATCAGGATACCGCCAGATTGGTCGGTGGGTAATAAAACATATATTCCGCCTTTATGGCTTATTTTTGTTTCCGCCTTTATGGCTGGTTATTTTGGTTCCGCCTTTATGGCTGGTTATTTTGGTTCCGCCTTTATGGCTGGTTGATATAATTACAAGTTTATATATTATTTTAATGGGAGATATCTAAATAAGTAGTAGTAGAAATAATTCCTTTTACCTTAACATTTTATTTTATTTTACTTTTTAGTATTTTTATTTTATGTCTTTTATTTTTATGTTTTTATTAGTCCTAGTTATGTGTTAGTTAATTAGGGGTTGTGATAACTTTTAATATCACTAGTTTATAAGGGATTATTTTATAGTTTGGGTAATTTATAAGTTTACTTATTAAGTCTTAAGCTTAATGCTTCTTATTGTCTGATCACCAATAAGATTGATATGGTAAATCTAAAATGAACTAGACATAGGGATTTTAGGTTTCAGCCTTAGACTTAATAGCCCACGATCTTCCTTGAGGATAGATAACCCTTTAATAGATTTCCTTACAGGATAGGAATATACCTGTCGGGCGGGGGTAGCCATAATTGGAACTTAGATTAATGAATCCAGGTAATGTGGTTGACATAGGAATATGGTTCAATTGGGTTATACTGGGTATTTGTAGTTGACCATCGGAAGAGGCTTTTACATAATTTAGTGTTCCAGGTTAGTAAACTGATTTATTACACAACATAAAATAATCACTTCATCTTTTAAATGATATTAAAAGAAATCACAACCTTATATCTTTTTATCTGTATTTTCCTTAGTATTTTCTTTTATCTTTTTATTTATTTAGCAAATCTTCAATCAACCAAATCAATCAAGCAATCAATTCCATTCTCCCTTTTAATTAGATATTTGTAATTAAATAGATTCAATAATTAATAACAACAGTAGGAATTAAGTCCTCGTGGGATCGATATTTTATTATACTACTTGAACGATACGTGCGCTTGCGTTATACGTGTGTGTTTACGCCGGTCATCCGCAACTCCTCCGGTTCACTGGTCCACGCTCTCATTCGCTGCTTCGCTGTTTTGAGTTGTCGTTTCCTCTATTTTGCTGCTTTTTTGCTGCTGTTTCTTGCGGTGATTTAAGGGTTTTAAAGTGCAGTTTTTTGGTCATTGTTTGCTATATCAAGGGACTTTTTTTTGCTACTGTTTTCGGTGTTTGGGCTGCTGTTTGGGGGGTGATTTTTTGGTCACTGTAGTGCAGTTTCAGGGACTATTTTCAGTGGTTACGGTGGTGTGTTTTAAGGAAATTTATTCGGTCACTGCAGGGCTGTTTCAGGGACAGATTTCGGTCACTGCATGGGCAATTTACGAGGGTTGTGTGCGTGCAAGGGAGGGGTGTTTAGGGGTGATGTTTTCGGTTGCTAGAGGGAGGAGGAG
Source organism: Zanthoxylum bungeanum (assembly GCA_019454045.1). Taxonomy (NCBI): domain Eukaryota; kingdom Viridiplantae; phylum Streptophyta; class Magnoliopsida; order Sapindales; family Rutaceae; genus Zanthoxylum; species Zanthoxylum bungeanum. Next base: position 40,337 of record SKCR01014321.1, on the reverse strand, counting down.
AAGAGAATTATTTTGCTTGCTATTCTTGCTTTGGGCTTGTAGAGCTATGAGAGAGCAAGGGTTGGATTTGTGTTTCTTTTATAAGCAAAGGTTAGGGTTCCTCTTGTGTGAATAGGAAAGGGAATCATGCAATTATGGGGGAATATTTCTAATTAGTATCTCACAAGGAAAACATCTAATTAAATTAGGGAGGTGATTTGTTCAAACTAGTAATGGATTTATTTGATTTATTTTAATTAGGTATATGATTATTTAGATTTTATTTGATTTTTTTTAATTTCACCATGTGTTAAAATATGTGTTTTGTTATTTTTGGGTAGGTTTTGGTGGGCTAATTGGGCTTGGGCGTGAGGCTAGCAACAAAACCAGAAGTACCGACATCGTTCGAATGCCGATTCGAACGCTACACGAACGCCCATAATCTGCTTGACGTTCGAACGTGTTTACGAACGCATCATGAACGAACGAAGTGAATATGTGAATTGAATCCGATGACATACTTTTTCTGAATTTCCCCTTCCGATATTCGTTTCCCGCGACTTCCACAACCTAAAGAGTAGTGCCTCTGTACGAGACTCATCATCGGAGCATATATGCAAAAATCCAGTGCCTACAGTCGCCCCCACTTTGATGGGACTTGTGCAGTATGTGACAATGACAATCCTATCAAAGTTATGCAATACATTTTTACTTACCTGGCTTGCCAGCTGCCACATGACTTGCCTACTGCTTCGAGTTGAGTTGATGACACAGTGGACCTCGATACTGGGACACATCCCAATAACTGCAACTGACAACGGGGACCTCGACCCTAGGACGCATCCCGATAACGTTGACAATGTGGGTCATGACCCTGGGACGCATCCCCAAAACTGATGATGCAGGGGGCCAACGACCCTAGGACGCATCCCGTTAACTGTAACTGACAATGGGGCCTCGATCTTGGGACGCATCCCGATAACATTGACAATGTGCGTCACGACCCTGTGATGCATCCCCAAAACTGATGATGCAGGGGGCCAACGACCCTGGGACACATCCCGATAACTGCAACCGACAACGGGGGCCTCGACCTTGGGACGTATCCCGATAACGTTGACAATGTGGGTCACGACCTTGGGACGCATCCCCAAAACTTCTGATGATATGGGTCACGACCCTGAGACGTATCCCCAAAACTGTTGATACTGTGGGTCACGACCCTAGGACTCATCCTCAAAACTGATATTGATGTGGGCCTCGCCCGCAAACTGATACAGATGCGTTGTTGCTTCTGGTTGGCTTGCATTTGCCGCTTTATTCTTTTATTCTTTAAAACCCGTGAATACAAAACAAAACAAAACACAAAAAAGAATGCAGATACGTTATGTTCATGCATGCATGCATGAATTCCTCATCTCATTGGGTTAGGTCTTCTGCCAGGTCTTCTCTTTCTCAAGCGAAGTACTGTTTCAATCTGTCCACGTTGATCGGCTCGGTGAACACGTTCCCTTTCAAAACTGACAGTCTCACTGCCCCATTTCTCATTACTTTCTGCACTATGTAAGGTCTTTCCCAGTTAGGTCTGAACTTTCCTCTCGGGTCTGTCGTCGACGGCCTCGACTACTTAAGTACCAAATCACCATTTCTAATCTTAGTAGGACGCACCTTCTTGTTGAATGCTCGGGCTAGACTTTTTTGATATATCTGCATGTGATGTAAGGACTTCATTCTCTTCTCATCCAGCAGTGCTAACTGTTCAAATCTCTATGCGGCCCATTCTTGTTCAGGTAACTCTGTTTCTGCTAATACCTTCAAGGACTGTATCTCAACTTCCACTGGCAGTACTGCTTCCATTCTATAGACCAAAGAGTAAGGCGTGGCTCCTGTTGCTGTTCTTACTGATGTTCTGTACCCCCACATGGCATATGGTAGTTTATTGGCCCAATCTTTACAGCTTTATATGATCTTGGCTAATATCTTCTTTACTGTCTTGTTGGCTGCCTCGACTGCCCCATTTGCCTGCGGCCGGTAAGGTGATGACTTGTGATGTCCTATCTCATATCTCTATAACATTGCCTTCGTTTCCCCTTGAAACTGAACTCTGTTATCTGTCACTACATGATGCAACATCCCATATCAATATATGATGTTCCGAGTTATGAACTTCGCCATCTGCTTTGCTGTGACGTTATGAAATGACTCGGCTTCCACCCATTTTGAGAATTAGTTCACTGCCACTACTATGAAACGATGTCCATTCGATGCATTCGGTCAAATCTCCCCGATCATATCAATTCCCCATGCTGAGAAAGGCCATGGCTCTGATAGCTTGTGTAACTCTGTATGAGGCAGATGGTTCAAATTACCGTGTGCTTGACAATCATGACAATATTTTACACATTTTGCACAGTCTGTTTCCATGGTCAACCAGTAGAAGCCCTGTCTTACAATCATGCGAGACAAGTTCAACCCATTCATGTGCGGTCCACATACCCCGACATGTACTTATTACATTGTCTTCTGAGCTTCTTCTTTTCTCAAACACTTCAGCTGAACGCCATTTTCCTGTCTATTGTACAATTCTCATTTCAAAACCACATACTAAGAAGCTAACTTCTGAATAGCTATCCTGTCTTTTCTGCTGGCTTCTTCTGGGAGTTCTCTGAGTTCCAAGTATTGCTGAATATCATGGTAACAAGGTTTTCTGTCGTCGACCTCCACTTCCAGAACTCTTTCTATCTCATAAATGGGTCTGCTTGCTGTTGTCAGTATCAGTGGTTTCATCACTAACTTCTCTGGATTTTCCCAAGTCGCTGCAAGTGTAGCTAATGCGTCTGCCATCTGATTCTCTTCTCATGGCAAGTGCTGAAACTTACAATCGGGGATAGCCTGTGCCAACTTTCTGAGGTGAAAAATGTAAGGTTTCAACTGTTATTCCTTCAATTCCCATTCTCCATGCATCTGTCGGACTACCAACATCGAATCTCCGTAGACCTCCATTCTCTCAGCCTTCAAGGCTATCAGTGCAGTTAATCCAAAATCACATGCTTCATACTCGGCCATGTTGTTAGTTACTCCAAACGTCAACCTCTTGGCCATAGGCAAGGTTTCTCCATTTGGGGTCACTATCACGATCACAATTCCGGCTCCTTTGTAATTCACTACGCCATCGAAATACATCTTCCATCCTTGAACTGTTATTGCTTGGATCTCTTCATCTGGGAATTCAAACTTGTACTGATCCCCTTCAATAGGTTGCAATGCCAGGAACTCTGCTACGGCTCACCCTTTGATTACATTGGAAGTGAGGTACTCAATGTCAAACTTTGTCAGCAACACTAACCATCTGCCCAACTTCCCCACTAGCGAAGGTACATAATGTAGATACTTCAGGGGATTTTCTTTAAAACGCGTTCGAACGGTAAACAGAAGGTTCGCGTTCGTGTGGCGTTTGAGGACACGTTCGAACGGGACCGGACCTGATGCATAAAATATGACGCAATACATACATAGAAGAGCAAATAATGAAATACAAGGTGCGGCGAAGCATCGTGGTAAAGGATTTTAACCTCTCAAAATAGAGGACCTTTAATCGCACTTACTAAGCCCATACGCTAATAACACGATGCATATAAGAAATAAGGACAACGATATCGGACTTCATATACCCGATTAAACATATCTCACATTCAACCGAATATACATCATCCGGCGCGGCAAAGCATCGTGGTAAAGGATTTTAACCTCTCAAAATAGAGGACCTTTAATCGCACTTACTAAGCCCATGCGCAAACGACACAATACATATATAAAAAAGTAAAGACAACGATATCAGACTTCGTGTATCCGATTGAACCTATCTCACATCCAATCGAATATACATTATCCGGCGCGGCAAAGCATCGTGGTAAAGGATTTTAACCTCTTAAAATAAAGGACCTTTGATCGAACTAACTAAGCCCATGCGCAAACGACACAATATATATATATATATATATATATATATAAGTAAAGACAAAGATATCGGACTTCGTGTATCCGATTGAACCTATCTCACATCCAATCGAATATACATTATCCGGCGCGGCAAAGCATCATGGTAAAGGATTTTAACCTCTCAAAATAGAGGACCTTTAATCGCACTTACTAAGCCCATGCGCTTTCTCTCATCATTACATAAACAAATAACATGCGGAAATCAAGTAACGAATAATAAACAAATCAAAACAACATAAAACGAAATATGCACCGTTTACTCAAGTGGTAAGTGGAGTTGTATCCCAAGTACAGATCATACTACCATCCATTCAGAATCGGCTATGAAATTTATGTCCGGGTTTTCATCCTATATACCACGAGAGGCGACACATTTTTCATTTTATTCAAGAGCCACAACATACATCATTTTACAATTCATGCATTTTCTATCTATTCATGGGCCACAACATGCTTCACTCTATAATAATCATGCAAATGAAACTCAATAAATAATAAAAATACAACTGAAAAACGGATGTGAAAGAATACCCTCAGGTCTAACATTTTTCATCGACTCTCGGACTCGTGTTTCACGGTGATCGGAAGGGTGAAAGCTCCGCAACTTTTCTGGTTCACTGGTTTACATTTTTCCTCGCTGTTTCGCTGTTCAAGCTACTATTTTTGCTCCGTTTCACTGCTGTTTTACTGCTGTACTTCTGATGTATCTTGGTCACTGTTTTTGGTGTTTTAGGCTATTGTTTTGGGTGTTTTTAAAGGCTTTAAGTGCAGTTTTTTTTAATTATTATTTTAGGGATTAAAAGTGCAGTTTTTTAGTCACTGGTTTAGGTGATTTAAGGGCTATTTTTTCGGTGATGTGTGCTACTGTATAGGGGGTGTTTTGGTGGTGTTTCAGGTTGTAATGTTTTCGGCAATGGAGGGGTTTATAGGGCTGTGATTTTCGGCAACGGGTGTAGGAGGAGAAGAGAAATATTTTTGCTTGCTGTATGCGTGAATCAAGAGCTTTTTTCTTACTTTATGCGTGTAAGTGAGAGGATCCAAGGGTTGGGAGAGGTTGGTTTTATATAGGCAAAGGGGGTAGGGCTACTCCTTGCTTGACAAGGAAAGGGATTTGGTATTTAAGGGGGATTTGATTTAGTGTCAAATAAGGAAATCCTAAGATTGATGGGGGACAAAATTAGTTCAATTTAGGAAGTCAATATATTTAATTTGTGTTGTTTAGGCATAACATTTGTTTGGTTAGGAATACAATATTTTTAATTAGGAATAACATTTTGTTGATTGATTTTAATTAGGCATGATTTTATTTTAAATTGGTATATGATTTTTAGATTTTATTTAATTTCACCATGTGTTAAATATGTGTTTTATTAATTGGGATGTGTTTTATGGGCTTTGGTGGGCTAAGTGGGCTTGGGTTGAGGCTAGCAGCAAAACCAGAATTACCGACACCGTTCGAACGCCTCTTCGAATGCGGCACGAACGCCCGCAATCTGTTTGACGTTCGGACGCGTCCATGAACGCAGCACTAACGAAAACAGTGAACATGTTCATTCTAAATTTCCCCTTCCGACGTCCGTTTTCCGCGACCTCCATGACTTAAAAGGTAGTGTCTCCAAATGAGACTCATCATAGGGACCATATGCAAAAATGCAGTGCTTACAGTCGCCCCCACTTTTATGGGACTTGTGTAATGTGTAACAGTGACAATCCTATCAAAGTTATGCCATGCATTTTTACTTACCTGGCTCGCCAGCTGCCGTCTGACTTGCCTGATGTCTCGAACTGAGTTGATGATGTAGTGGACCTCGATCCTGGGACGCATCCCAATAGCTGTAATTGACAACGGGGGCCTCGACCCTAGGACGCATCTTGAAAATGATGATACAGTGGACCTCGATCCTGGGATGCATCCCGATAGCTGCAACCGACAACGGGGGCCTCGACACTGGGACGCATCCCAATACCACTGACAAACTGTGGGCCTCGACCTGGGACGCATCCCGAAAATGATGATGCAGTGGACCTCGATCCTGGGATGCATCCCGATAGCTGCAACCGACAACGGGGGCCTCGACCCTAGGACGCATCCCAATACCACTGACAAAATATGGGCCTCGACCCTGGGACGCATCCCAAACTAATAATGCAGTGGACCTCGATCCTGGGATGCATCCCATTATCTGCAACCAGCAACGGGGTCCTAGACCCTGGGACGCATCCCAATACCGCTGAAAAAATGTGGGCCTCGACCTTAGGAGCCATCCCGAAAATGATGATGCAGTGGACCTCGATCCTGGGATGCATCCGATAGCTGCAACCGATAACAGGGGCCTCGACACTAGGACGCATCCCAATACCGCTGAAAGAATATAGGCCTCGACCCTGGGACGCATCCCGAAAATGATGATGCAGTGGAACTCGATCCTGGGATGCATCCCAATAGCTGCAACCGACAAAGGGGGCCTCGACCCTAGGACGCATCCCAATACTGCTGACAAAATATGGGCCTCGACCCTGGGACGCATCCCAAACTAATAATGCAGTGGACTTCAATCCTGGGATGCATCTCAATAGCTGCAACCGGAAACGGGGGCCTAGACCTTGGGACGCATCCCAATACCGCTGACAAAATATGGGCCTCGACCCTGGGACGCATCCCAAACTAATAATGCAGTGGACCTCGATCATGGGATGCATCCCAATAGCTGCAACCGGCAACGGGGTCCTAGACCCTGGGACGCATCCCAATACCGCTCACAAAAGGTGGGCCTCGACCCTGTGACGTATCCCGAAACTGATGATGCAGTGGACCTCGATCTTGGGACGCATCCCAATATCTACAACTGGCATGTGTGTTGACGTGGGACTCAACCCCGGGACGCATCCCCCAAAACTGCTGCTAGTATTGATGTGGGCCTCGCCCCTTGGGACGTATCCCCATTTTATGCCACTTCTCTCCCTTCAGTCAACACTTCTCTACCCTTATCAGTTATATCATTGTAGAAACGCCTGCTGCGTGTCATACCCCTCACTTCTTCTTCATCACTACTAGAGAAGTCTGCCCAGAAACTCTTCCCATGTTCAGTTTCATCTTCGCTGTTACTATCCCAAATCCCAAGGCAAACGACTTGGAGGTCAAAGGATTTGAGGATAAGGTTCTCGGGTAGGCCAGAGTTTATCATATAGGTTGGTGGCGGGACAGAGTGGTAATTTGGTAAAGGGTTCTGGTGTGTGTTGGGGCATTCTGTTTCAGGGTTGGGTATCTTTTTGGAGTCTATAAGGTCTTGGATTTCATGGCGGAGTCAGGCACAGTTGTCGGTATCGCGGCCTTTCTGTTGGTGGAATTGGCAATATTGGTTTAGGTTAAGATGTGGTGGTGGATGGTTTGGGAGTGGTTTGGTTTCTAGGGGTTTCAGAAGTCATTGTCTCTTCAACTTCTCCAATACTTTGGAGAATCTCCGGTTTCGGATAGCGGAAATCTCAGCAGAAACAGGCTTTGTTCCCGATGTCCCCATAATGGGCCTCCTGTTCAGACCATAGAATTTTTTATTCTCGTCCTCTTCTTCCTCAATATCCATGACAGTTTCCCTCAACTGTCGAAAATCAGAAATCATAGAGGTCATCCTCCTTAGCTTCCCATAGATGGAGGGCTTGGTGCCCTTGATGATCATTTTAATTTGGTCCTTCTCTGAGGGCCGAGTCTGCATTTTTAGAAGCTAGCTCCTCCAGCGATCTACGTACTCCTTGAAGTTCTCTTCTGGTTTCTGCTTGGTATTCTCCAAGTCTCGGAGTGACAAATCATTCTTCAGATCTGTAACATACTGTTTCAGAAAAGCATCAGCTAGTTCCCTCCAATCTTCCTTAACCTTCTTCTCATGGCCATGATACCAAACTACCGGCGCTCCCTCAAGGGACATCCCAAACATCTTCTGTACTTGGCGTTGTGACAGGCCCACTGAACTCATAACTGCGACATACTGACGGAGATGGACCCTCGGATCCTCATTTCCGTTGAACTTAGCCATATCTGGCATCTTGAACTGAGCCGGCAACTGTTCTTCAAAAGTCATTGCCTCATAGTCCAACAACTCTTCATGTTTACCCCTCATCTTGCGGGTAACTATTTCTACCTGATCTCGAAACTTCTGAAATTCTGCCTGAGACCCGATCACTCTTCCTGTTGCATATTCTTCCATGTCGTCATCAAAAGCGGGGATATCATCCCCCAACCCATTCGGGGGCTCCTCGCGCTTCACATTCTCAGAACTTTCCCCAGCACGGGGCAAAACCATATTAGCCACAGCAGCAGTCAGGTCTTGTAACTGTTCAGTAATCTTGGTGAGACTTTTCTCAAACTGATCCATACGGGATGACTCATTTTCTGATTCACTCATGTATGCTATTGGCTTCTTAACAAGTCTTCCATTTTTCCTAACCCAACGAATATCTATGATGGCTTTTTCATAGACATGGAGGGTGTTAACAGGATATATGTATGCATGAGATGAATGAGATGCATGCGGTACAATGAATATATCAACTCATTAAAATTTTCACACAAATTGGCCCATCATAATTTTAGAAGCTTTTGGGGCTAACTGTCACAGGAGTGAACTCGTCCCAGTTTAAGTTGCCCAACAAGTTCACATCTCATGGCAAGCAGTCCAACCGTATCCAAATGATAATGTTCCTAAACACAAACATATAATGGCCCATTGGCGTTTTAGAAGCTTTTGGCCCAATTGTCATAGGACACGAACTTGTCCCAGTTTAAATGGCCCAACAAGTCCATGCCTCATGACTAAAGGTTCGAATGGATCCAAACGACAATGTTCCCAAACACAAGCATATAGAAATAATTTCTACAGAGTGGCCCATCAACATTTCAGAAGCTTTTGGCCCAATTGTCATAGGATACGAACTCGTCCCAGTTTAAATAGCCCAACAAGTTCGCATTTCTGACAAGAAGTCCAACTGCATCCAAATGAGGATGGTCCACAAGCACAAGGAAATAGTTGCTATAGGCCATACAACTCCGGTCTACGTGTAGGTTTGCGGGAGTGTAGACAAAGACTCTCACTGACGAAGGATTACCCACAACTAGGTCTCCCCACTCAAGGGTTCGAACGACCAAGTGAGCGCACCTTTTTTTATACCTTACGGTACGTGCCAACGAGTTGTGGTGTGTGACTGACTGTCAAATGGATTTTCTGTTGTAGATTCCCCAGAGGGAGGGCGGAGCGAACTCTCTTAAAAACCCAAGCCTCTTAGGCTCTTATCGCTTGGTGACAAGAATAAACAATGAGTCCTCCAAATTAGTCCATCACAATAGGCTACAAGTAAATGATTATTTAGGTTCCTTCACAACTTTTCCTTATAGAAAAGTAGTGAATGAGGGAAGACACCAAACCATTACCTACTTAAAAACACCTTTGATTAAACCCTTTTCAACCCACGGCAAACACGGTTAATTAAAGCACAAATTGTAATATTACAAGACATTATTTCGGGGCCGATTGTCTATCCCCAGTGGAGTCGCCAGACTGTGGGAACACAAAAATCGGGCGACGTATGCTGTCCCGGGCTCGCGGCCCGGTTGGGAGTACGGAGTAGCCCGCAGGGGACTAAACTGGAGAATAATGGAGTCACCACCCGGTGTGAACCGGGACAACGATTTAAGGTCGCACTCACCCCTCGCAAGGGAAGACCTCAAACCATTGAGTTCGGAATGGTCCCTCACTTATGCAACTTGTAATAAAAGGATTTGTGCAATAATTCAACCAAACCTAAGCAACATTTATTTCCAAGGATCATTCACTCCTAAGTTCGCATGCATAAGTACAAAGCTCATATCTAAGTTTGCATATAACACATTTTCATGTTTGCATGCCACCTATTTACATATTATCTATGTCCAAATTTGCATGCATAAAGGTAAATTAACATACGGCAAGCATACAACTTAATAAGCACATTGTACTCATACATGTGGGGAATACAGATAAATGGCAATTACACAATCATGAATAATAAAGAGAAGCAATCAGGTTCGTAATACAAAGGGATAACTAATATGGGCAATTATGCATAAAATATGATGAAAATGACTCAGTTCAGTGTGTGCGCGTTCGTGTAGCGTTCGTAAATGCGTTCGAACGGTAAACAGAAGGTTCACGTTCGTGTTACGTTTGAGAACGCATTCAAACGGGACCAGACCTGATGCATGACAAGACAAAAAAAATATGTGCGCGTTCGTGTAGCGTTTGTAAAACGCGTTCGAACGGTAAACAGAAGGTTCGCATTCGTGTTGTGTTTGAGAACGTGTTCGAACGGGACCAGACCTGATGCATGATAAGACAAAGAAAATATGTACGCATTCGTGTAGCGTTTGTAAAATGTGTTCGAACGATAAACAGAAAGTTCGCGTTCGTGTGGCGTTTGAGGACGCGTTCGAACGGGACCGGACCTGATGCATAAAATATGACGTAATACATACATAGTAGAGCAAATAACGAAATACAAGGCGCGGTGAAGCATCGTGGTAAAGGATTTTAACATCTCAAAATAGAGGACCTTTAATCACACTTACTAAGCCCATACACTAATAACACGATGCAGATAAGAAATAAGGACAACAATATCGGACTTCGTATACCCGATTGAACATATCTCACATTCAACCGAATAAACATCATCCGGCGCGGTAAAGCATCGTGGTAAAGGATTTTAACCTCTCAAAATAGAGGACCTTTACTCGCACTTAATAAGCCCATGCGCAAACGACACAATACATATATAAAAAGTAAAGACAATGATATCGGACTTCGTGTATCCGATTGAACCTATCTCACATCCAATCGAATATACATTATCCGGCGTGGCAAAGCATCGTGGTTAAGGATTTTAACCTCTCAAAATAGAGGACCTTTAATCGCACTTACTAAGCCATGTGCAAACGACACAATATATATAAAAAAAAGTAAAGACAACGATATCGGACTTCGTGTATCCGATTGAACCTATCTCATATCAAATCGAATATACATTATCCGGCGCGACAAAGCATCGTGGTAAAGGATTTTAACCTCTCAAAATAGAGGACCTTTAATCGCACTTACTAAGCCCATGCGCTTTATCTCATCATTACATAAACAAATAACATGCGGAAATCAAGTAACGAATAATAAACAAATCAAAACAACATAAAACGAAATATGCACCGTTTACTCAAGTGGTACATGGAGTTGTATCCCGAGTACAGATCATACTACCATCCATTCGGAATCGGCTATGAAATTTATGTCCGAGTTTCCATCCTATATACCACGAGAGGCGACACATTTTTCATTTTATTCAAGGGCCAAAACATACATCATTTTACAATTCATGCATTTTCTATCTATTCAAGGGCCACAACATGCTTCACTCCACAATAATCATGCAAATGAAACTCAATAAATAATAAAAATACAACTGAAAAACGGATGTGAAAGAATACCCTCAGGTCTAACCTTTTTCGTCGACTCTCGGACTCGCGTTTCACGGTGATCGGAAGGGTGAAAGCTCTGCAACTTTTCTGGTTCACTGGTTTGCGTTTTTCCTCGCTGTTTCACTGCTCAAGCTACTATTTTTACTCTGTTTCGCTGCTGTTTTGCTGTTGTACTTCTGCTGTATCTTGGTCACTGTTTTTGGTGTTTTAGGCTACTGTTTTGGGTGTTTTTAAAGGCTTTAAGTGCATTTTTTTAATTACTATTTTAGGATTAAAAGTGCAGGTTTTTAGTCACTGGTTTAGGTGATTTATGGGCTATTTTTTCGATGATGTGTGCTACTATATAGGGGGCTGTTTCGGTGGTGTTTCAGGTTGTAATGTTTTCGGAAATGGAAGGGTTTATGGGGCTGTGATTTTCGGCTAAGGGTGTAGGAGGAGAAGAGAAATATTTTTGCTTGCTGTATGCGTGAATCAAAAGGCTTTTTTCCTGCTGTATGCGTGTAAGTGAGAGGATCCAAGGGTTGGGAGAGGTTGGTTTTATATAGGCAAATGGGGTAGGGCTACTCCTTGCTTGACAAGGAAATGGATTTGGTATTTAAGGGGGATTTGATTTAGTGTCAAACAAGGAAATCCTAAGATTGATGGGGGACAAAATTAGTTCAATTTAGGAAGTCAATATATTTAATTTGTGTTGTTTAGGCATAACATTTGTTAAGTTAGGAATACAATATTTTTAATTAGGAATAACATTTGTTGATTGATTTTAATTAGGCATGATTTTATTTTAAATTGGTATATGATTTTTAGATTTTATTTAATTTCACCATGTGTTAAATATGTGTTTTATTAATTGGGATGTGTTTTATGGGCTTTGGTGGGCTAAATGGGCTTGGGTTGAGGCTAGCAGCAAAACCAAAATTACCGAAACCGTTCGAACGCCTCTTCGAAAGCGGCACGAACGCTCGCAATCTGTTTGACGTTCGAACGCGTCCACGAACGCAGCACTAACAAAAACAGTGAACATGTTTATTATGAATTTCCCCTTCCGACGTCCGTTTTCCGCGACCACCGTGACTTAAAAGGTAGTGTCTCCAAATGAGACTCATCATAGGGACCTTATGCGAAAATGCAGTGCCTGTAGGACTCTTGTCATTTTAAAGCTTCAATCACATTATTGCATGGTGCAAACTTGTCCAAGTTGAAAAGGCCCAACAGGTTTACAACTTTACGATAACATGGCTAAACAACTTCAAATGATAAGGGGCCCAAACACAGGATGGCCCATCGGCATTTTAGAAACTTTTAGCCCAATTTTCATAAGATACGAACTCATCCCAGTTTAAATGGCCCAACAAGTTCGTATTTCTGACAAGAAGTCCAACTGAATCCAAATGATGATGGTCATAAGCATAAGCATAAAGAAATAATTTCAACAGATTGGCCCATCGGCATTTTAGAGACTTTTAGCCTAATTGTCATAAGATACTGTGGGACACAGAAACTGGACGACGCATGTTGTCCCTGGCTCGCGGCCCGGTTGGGAGAACGGAGTAGCCCGCTGGGGACTAAACCGGAGAATAATGGAGTCGCCACCCGGTGTGAACCGGGAAAATAAGATTTAAGGCCGCACTCACCTCTCGCAAGGGAAGACCTCAAACCGTTGGGTTCGGAATGGTCCATTACTTATGCCACTTGTAATATTATGATTCGTGCAATAATTCAATCAAGCCTAAGCAACATATTTCCATGGATAATTTAATCCTAAGTTCTCATGCATAAGTACAAAACTCATATCTAAGATTGCATATAACACATTTTTCATGTTTGCATACATCCTATTTGCATATAATCTAAGTCCGATTTTGCATGCATAGAGATGAATTAACATACGGCAAGCATACAACTTAATAAGCATAAAGTACTCATACATGTGGGGGGATACAGATAAATGACAATTGCACAATCATGCATATAGAGAGAAGCAATCATGTTCGTGATACAAAGGGATAACTAATATGAGGAATTATGCATAAAATATGATGAAAATGACTCAGTTCAGTGTGTGTGCGTTCGCGTAGCATTCGTACACGCGTTTGAACTGTAAACAGAAGGTTCGCGTTCGAGTAGCGTTTGTAAATGCGTTCGAACGGAAATAAAACAGAATGCTCAGGTTCGTATGGCGTTCGTAAACGCGTTCGAATGGAATTGAAACAGAATGCTCACGTTCGTATGGCATTCGTAAACGCGTTCAAACGGAACGGGACCTGATGCATGATAAGGAAAAAATGCATGTGTGTTCGAGTTGCGTTCGTAAACGCGTTCGAACGGACTAAGACAGAGAGTATGTGTTCATGCGGCGTTCTGAAACGCGTTCGAACGGGATTACAACAGTAACCTCCAAAATGCAGCAAACAAAATGTCACATACATGAACGGATGAATGGATGACACCTAATAAATGCAAAAGGGCGCGGCAAAGCATCGTGGTAAAGGATTTTAATCCCTCAAAATAGGGGACCTTTAGTCCGACTTACTAAGCCCATGCGCTCGATCACATCATGCATACAAACAATAAAGACAATTATATCGGACTTTGTATACCCGATTGAACACATCTTATATTCAACCAAATATACATCAATCGGCGCGGCAAAGCATCGTGATAAATGGTTTTAACCCCTCAAAATAAGGGACCTTTAGTCCGACTTACTGAGCCCATGCGCTCGATCATATCATGCATATGAAAAATAAAGACAATAATATCAAACTTAGTATGCCCGATTGAACACATCGTACATTCAACCGAACACACACCAACCGGCGCAGTAAAGCATCGTGGTAAAGGGTTTTAACCCCTCGAAATAGAGGACCTTTAGTCCGACTTACTGAGCCCATGCGCTCGATCACATAATTACATAAACAAGTAACATGCGGAATTTAAATGATGAATAATAAATAAATCAAAGCAACATAAAACAAAAGAAGGTGCCGTTTACTCAAGCGGTACGTGGAGTTGTATCCCGAGTACAGATCATACTACCGTCCCTTCGGAATCGGCTATGAAATTTATGTCCGGGTTTCCATCCGATATACCACGAGAGTTGACACATCTTTCATTCTATTCCAAAACCACAACATACAATATTTCGTAATACATGCATATTTATCTACTCAAGGGCCACAACATGCATTTTAACATAACAATCATGCGAACGAAACTCAATAAATAATAAAAATAAAACTGAAAACGAATGTGAAAAATACCCTCAGGTCTAACCTTTTTTGTCGACTTTCGGACTTACATTTTACGGAGATCGGAAGGGTTAAAACTCCTAAACTTCCCCGGTTCACTGGTTTAGCGTCTTAGCTCACTGTTTTGCTATTTTTCTTTCGGTTTAGCCTCCGTTTTGCTGCTATTTTCTCTGTATTTTCTGCTCACTGTTTCATGTCTTCAAAGCTATTGTTTCTTGTATTTTTTAGAGGTTTAAGGGGTGTGTTTTTCGGTTGTTTAAAGAGGCTTAGAGTGCAGTGTTTTTTAGTGCAGTTGTAAGGATTTTGGGGAATGTTTTAAGGTGTTTTTGCTGCTGTTTGGGGCGTAATGTTGGTGGCTTTTTTGGGGGGTACAAGGGCTTGTTATTTTCGGCTATAGAGTGGATGAGAGATGAAGAGAAATCTTGTTGTTTTTTTGTTTTTGATTTGCGTGAACTAGAGAGAGATTGGAGAGAATTGTTTGTTATTTTTCTTATGATTTGCGTGTGAGTTGTGTATTGTGTCTACCCTCTATGTCTTGGTTAGGGGTTGTTTATATAGAGAAGGGCTAGGGTTCCTCCTTGTCTCACAAGGAATGGATTGGATTTGGTGTGATTGATTGGGGGGACAAATTTTGGTGAATTAGGAAGGTTGAATATTTGATTGGTGTTAATTAGGCATTTAATTTGTTAGATTAGGAAGTCAATATTTTTAATTGGTTATGATTGATTTTAATTAGGCATAACATTTCTTTAATTTAGTATAAAATATTTTGGATTAGGAAGTTACAATATTTTAATTTGGTATAATTATATTTTATGTTTTATTTAATTTGGTAAATGATTTAATTAATATTTTAATTCAATTACATTATTTAATTAATATTTATTTAATTGAGCTGTGTCTTATGGGATTGGGTGAATTGGGATCGGTGTGAGGCTAGCAGCAAAACCAGAATTACCGACACCGTTCGAACGCCTATTCGAACGCGGCACGAACGCCCGCAATCTGTTTGATGTTCGAACATGTACACGAACGCGAACAGTGAACTTTGTCCGTTTTGAATTTCCCCTTCCGATGTCTGTTTTCCACGATTTCTGTGACTTAAAAGGTAGTGCCTCCAACTGAGACTCATCATAGGGTTTCACATGCAAAAATGCAATGCCTACAGACACCCCTACTTTGATGGGACTTGTACAGTGTGTGACTTTAAAAAATCCTATCAAAGTTATGCAATGCATTTTCACTTACCTGGCTCGTCTGCTGCCTCGAGCTGAGTTGGTGCTGCAGTGGACCTCGATCCTAGGACGCATCCCAATAACTGCAACCGACAACGGGGGTACCTCGACCCTGGGCACCTCGACCCAACACCGCTGACAATAGGGACCTCGCCCTCGAACTGATGATGCAGTGGGCACCTCGACTCTGGGCACCTCAACCCGGAACTACAACCGACAACAGGGGCACCTCGACCCTGGGCACCTCGACCCAACACCGCTGACAATAAGGACCTCGCCTCGAACTGATATGGGCCTCACCCCCAAGTTGACATGGGCCTCGCCCCCAAGCTGATATGGGCCTCGCCCCCATACTGATACTGATGTGGGCCTCAGCCCTGGGACTCATCCCCAAAACTAATGCTGATGTGGGTCTCAACCCTAAGACTCATCCTTAAGCTGATACTGATGAGGGTCTCGACCCTGGGACGCATCCCCAAAACTATTGATGTGGGCCTCGCCTCCTGGGACTCATCCCCAAAATTGAAACTGCGCTTACGCTGTTTGGCTCATTTCTGCCGCTTTTTTTTTTCGATGCGAACACAAAACAAAACAAACACGAAGAGAATGCAATGTTACGTGTATGCATGAATGATTTTCTTATTCCATTGGGTTAGGTCTTCTGCCAATTCCCTTGGTGACTGCTCGGTCCTTTCTCCCCCAGGCAAAGTACTGCTTCAATCTGTCTACGTTGATCGGCTCAGTGAACTCGTTCCCTTCCTAGTCTGATAGCCTCACTGCTCCATTTCCCATTACTTTCTGCACTACGTAAGGTCTTTCCCAGTTAGGTCTGAACTTTCCTCTTGGACCCGTTGTCGATGGCCTTGATTGCTTAAGTACCAAATCACCCTTTCTGATCATGGTGGGGCGTATTTTCTTGTTGAATGCTCGGGCTAATCTCCTCTGATACAACTGCATGTGATACAAAAACTTCGTTCTCTTCTCATCCAACAGTGCTAACTGATCAAACCTTTGTGCGGCCCATTCTTGTTCTGGTAATTCTGCCTCTGCTAATACCCTCATAGACTGTATTTCCACTTCTACTGGCAATACTGCTTCCATTCCTTAGACCAATGAATAAGGTGTGGCTCCCGTTACTGTTCTCACAGAGGTCATGTACCCCCACAAGGCGTACGGTAATTTCTCGGCCTAATCTCTGCAATTCTATATCATATTGGCTAAAATTGTCTTTATAGTCTTGTTGGCCGCCTCGACTGCCCCATTTGCCTGCGGTTTATACGGTGATGACTTGTGGTGGCCTATCCCGTATTTCTGCAACATTGCCTTCGTCTCTCCTTGAAACTGAACTCTGTTGTCTGTCACTACATGATGCGGCATACCATACCGACAAATGAGGTTCCGAGCTATAAACTTTGCCATCTGTTTTGCTGTAACATTGCGGAATGATTCGGCTTCCACCCACTTCGAGAAGTAATCTACTTCCACTACTATAAAGCGATGCCCATTCGATGCATTCGGTCGAATTTCTCCAATCATATCAATTTCCCATGCTGAGAAAGGCCACGGCTCTGACAACCCGTGTAACTCTATGTGCGGCAAATGATTCAAATTGCCGTGTGCCTGACAATCATGACAATGCTTTACCATCTTCGCACAGTCTATCTCCATGGTTGACCAGTAAAAACCTTGTCTCACTATCTTGCGGGATAGATTCAACCCGTTCATGTGCGGACCACATACCCCGGTGTGTACTTCTTCCATTACATGCTGAGCTTCTTCTTTTCTCAAACACTTCAGCTGAATACCGTTTGCTTGCCTCTTGTACAGTTCCCCTTTCAAAATCACATACTGGGAAGCTAACTTCTGAATGGCTATTCTCCCTTTCCTGCCTGCTCCTTCCAGGAGCTCCCCATGTTCTAGACACCTCTGAATGTCATAAAACCAGGGTTTACCGTCGTCGACCTCTACTTACAGAACTCTTTCTGTCTCATAAACAGGTCTGCTCGCTGTTGTCAGTATCAACGGTCTCATTACTAACTTTTCTGGATTTTCCCAAGTTGCTGCAAGTGTGGCCAATGCATCTGCCATCTGATTCTCTTCTCTTGGCAAGTGCTGAAACTTACAATCGGGGATAACCTGTGCCAACTTTCTGAGGTGAAAAAGGTAGGGTTTCAACCATTCTTCTTTCAATTCCCATTCTCCTCGCATCTGCTGGACTACCAACATAGAATCTCCGTAGATTTCCACACTCCCGGCCTTCAAGGCTATCAATACTGTCAAACCAAAAGCACATGCTTCATACTCGGCCATGTTGTTAGTCACTTTGAATGTCAACCTCTTGGCCAAAGGCAAAGTCTCTCCCTCGGGGGTCACTATCACGATCCTAATTTCGGCTCCCTTGTAATTCACTGCTCCGTCAAAATACATCTTCCATCTCTGAACTGTTATTGCTTAGATCTCTTCATCTGGAAATTCAAACTTATATTGATCCCCCTCAATAGGTTGCGATGCCAGAAACTCTGTTACTGCTCGCCCTTTGATCACTTTGGAGGTAAGATACTCAATGTCGAACTCTGTCAGCAATACTAACCATCTGCCCAATTTTCTCACCAGCGAAGACACTGAATGCAGATATTTCAGAGGGTTCTCTTTTGCCACTACCTGGATCTTGTAAGACTGGAAATAATGTCGCAACTTTCTGGTAGCCCACACCACTGCAAGACAGATCTTCTCCACTTCCTGATATCGAGCCTCATATGGGATCATTTTCTTACTTAGATAGTAAACTGCATGCTCTACCCTTGTTTCATCTGCCTGTACCATCATTGCCCCAAGTGCTTCTGATTCTATGGCCAAGTACAATATCAAAGGTCTGCCCAGTCTAGGAGGTTTCAATACAGGAGGCTTTACCAAGTATTCTCTGATCTTGTCGAAGGCTGTTTGACACTGCTCATTCCATTTTACCGGCTGATCTTTCCTCAACAGCTTGAAGATAGGCTCACACACTAATGTCAACTTGGCAATTAACCGACTGATGTACTGAATTTTCCCCAGGAATACTCTGACTTCCTTCTCAGTCTTCGGTGCCGGCATTTCTGTGATTGCCTTGATCTTCTCAGAATCTACCTCTATTCCGCCCATTCCCACTGTATGTCCTAGCAATTTTCCTGATGTCACCCCAAACACACATTTCTTGGAATTAAGCCGCAGGTTGTATTTGTCAACTCTCTGAAGGAAATTTTCCAGTGCTTCAATATGCCCAACTCTTGTCTCTGATTTCACCATCATGTCATCCACATACACTTCAATCTCTTTGTGCATCAGGTCGTGGAATAGTGTAGTGGCCATCCGTTGATAAGTAGCTCCTGCATTCTTGATCCCAAACGGCATCACCTTGTAACAATAAGTACCCCACTCGGTAACAAAGGCGGTCTTGTGTTTATCTTCCTCAGCCATAAGGACCTGATTGTAACCTGAAAACCCATCAGCAAAGGAATACATAGCAGATAAAGCCGCAATATCAACCAGAACATCTATATGCGGCAGAGGGAAATCATCTTTCGGACAAGCCTTGTTGAGATCTCTGTAGTCTACACACATTCTGACCTTCCCGTCTTTCTTTGGCACTGGCACTATATTAGCCAACCACTCATGATACTTTACTACTTCCAGGAACCCCACATCTATCTGTTTCTTGACTTCTTCTCTAACTTTCTCAGCCCATTCTGGTCTCATCCGTCGGAGTTTCTGTTTTACTGGCCTCATATTCGGATAAGTTGGTATTGTGTGCTGGGCAATGTTTCTGTCTACCCCAGGCATGTCCTCATAGGACCAAGCAAACACCTTGGCATATCTGACCAATACTTCTTCTAATTTCTCCCTCTCTTCAGAGGTAACTTCACTTGCAATCAGAATTTCCTTGGGGTTCTCAAGTGTACCCAAGTTAAATGCAGTAGTTCTGGCCGAACTAATATCAAATATGCTTGACTCGTGCAGAGTAAATGGAAATGACTCAGGCAAGTAAGCGAAAGAAATGTCTTTATTATTGGATAATGTGAAAGTATATTCAAACAAATCAGGAAGGTAAATGTCTTCATCATCTATAGACACTTCTTCCTCTGCAACCAGGTTTTCCTCAGGCTTTTTGTCCTCTCCCAGAGTCAGGCTCTCCAACTTCATCAATTCTTCTTCCCAATTCTCTGCTTTCACGGCTTCTTTAGTCAGCGGTTTCTCACCCAACAAATCCTGGAAGATCTCAAACCCAGGTAGCACAATTCCGTTAACTTCCACAGGTTCAGGCTCCCTTTGATACCCTGAAGCCTTCACAAAACATTCCATCAGTTTTAGGCCTTTCTTCTTGACCTTCGGCTTTTCTTCATCAGACTTGTACCCCAGACCCTTCCGAGTAGTCTATCCTCTGAAATCTGGAAATTTTGAACCCTCACCCGGCTCGTACTTCATTTTTCCCATGATCCTAGCCACCTTAGGATCCACCCATTCTTAAAAAGTTGTCGACAATTGGAACCTCGTGAAAGGTTGTATTTCCAAAACCGCCACAACATTGTCCACCTCAGCTCGGATGGTAACAATCTCTCCCTCATACGAGAACTTAATCATCTGGTGTAGAGTAGAGGGCACGCCCCCAAGCTTGTGGAACCAAGGCCTTCCCAAAAACAAGGCAAAAATGGCTGGGATATCCAGCACAATGAACTCAACTTCGTCCTCATAGGACCAACCTTGACTGCTGCCACAAATGTACCCTCAACTCCTCGCTTACTATCATCATAAGCCTTGATAGTCATACTAGAGGGATCTAAATCTGTTGCCTTAATACCCAGCTTGGCCAAAATCTTCAACGGGCACACATTAATGGATGAGCCGTCATCCACCATCACACAAGAGGTCCTTTTACCCCTTACTTCAGCTCTGATAAACAATGGTCTATTATGATTTCTCCCTTCAGCTGGGAGTTCTTCCTCAGAAAAAGTGATCGCCTGCAAAGCCTCTTGTTGCACTGACCCAACAAACATTACGGGGTTGGCATCTTCTATCACTACTATCTTGCTTAAGGCCTCAACCATGGCCCGCCTGTGCTTCTGAGATGCACACAACAAATCCCAGATACTCACTTGTGCTCGGGTCTTCTTCAACTGTCTCAGCACTGTATCTCCCTCAGTAACTTCTGCATTCTCAACCACTTCTCTACCATCTGTCAAAACTTCCTTACCCTTTTCAGCAATATCATTGTAAAAACGACCGCTGCGCGTCATTCCCCTCACCTCTTCCTCATCACTACTAGATAAATCGATCCAAAAGTTCTTCCCCTGCTCAGTCTCATCTTCACTATTACTATCCCATATTCCCAGACAAAAGGCTTGAGGGTGGAAGGATTTTAGGACAAGGTCTTCTGGGAGGCCAGAATTGATCATATAGGTTGGTGGTGGTACGACACGGTAGTTGGGTAAGGGGTTTCTGTGTGTGTCAGGTTTTTCTTTCTCTGGGTCAGGTATTTTCTTGGAGTCTATCAGGTCTTGGATTTCATGGCGGAGTCGGGCACAATTGTCAGTGTCATGGCCCTTTTGTTGGTGAAAGTGACAGAAAAGGCTTAGGTTATAATGTGATGGTGGGGGATTGGGTAATGGTTTGGCTTCCAAGGGTTTTAAGAGCTCTTACCTCTTCAATTTCTCTAGCACCTTTGACATGGGCCTTCCCAAATTGGAAAATCTCTGGTTCCGGATGGCAGCAACTTCCACAGAAACAGGCTTAGTTCCTGATGTCCCTCCAACAGGCCTCCTCCTTAAGCCATAAAACTTCATGTTTTCCGCCTCTTCATCTTCAATGTCCATGACAGTTTCCCTCAACTGCCGAAAGTCTGTAATCACTGAGGTCATCCTCCTCAACTTGCTGTAAATAGAGGGCTTGGTGCCCTTGATAATCATTTTAATCTGATCCTTCTCCGAATGCCTAGTCTGCATCTTCAACAACTGACCTCTCCATCGGTCCACATATTCCTTAAAACTCTCATCCGATATTTGCTTAACATTCTCCAGATCGCAGAGTGACAGATCGATTTCTAGGTCAGTGACATACTGCTTCAAGAAGGCATCAGCCAACTCCCTCCAATCTTCTTTCACTTTCTTCTCCAAACTGTGGTACCACACCATGGGAGCTCTCTCGAGCGACATTCCAAACATCTTCTGCACTTGGCGCTGAGATAGGCCAACTGAACTCATGACTGATACAAACTGTCGGAGATGCACCCTTGGATCCCCATTCCCGCTAAACTTAGCCATATCAGGCATCTTGAACTGCGCCGGCAACTGTTCTTCGAAAGTCAGCGTGTCATAATCCAGCAGATCCTCATTCTTACCCTTCATCTTGCGGGTAACTGACTCAACCTGATCCCGGAGCTTCTGCAGATCTGTCTGAGACCCAGATAATCTGCCTGCTGTATACTCTGCCATATCATCATCAAAAGTGGGGATATCATCCCCCAATCTATTCGGAGGTTCCTCTTGCCTCACATCCCCAGAACTACCCCCAGCACAAGACCCGACTATACCAGCCACAGCAGTAGTCAAAGCTTGCAACTATTCAGTGATCTTGGCGAGACCATTTTCTAACTGATCCATACGGGATACCTCGTTATCAGATTCACTCATGCTTGTTACTGGTCTTTTAGTGAGCCTTATCCATTCTCTAACCCAAACGGTATCTATGATGTCATTTTTTAGACATAGAGGGTGTTAACATGATGTATGTATGCTTGAGGTGCATGAGATGCATGTAATATATATAACATACTAAATCAATTAAAATTTTCAAACAAATCGGCCCATTATCATTTTAGAAGCTTTTGGGCTAACTTCAAAGGAGTGAACTCGTCCCAGTTTAAATGGCCCAACGAGTTCACATCTCATGGCAAGGAGTCCAACTAAATCCAAATGGTAATGTTCCGAACACAAGCACAAAATGGCCCATCAACATTTAGAAGCTTTTGGCCAAATCGTCATAAGATACGTTCTTGTCCCAGTTTAAATGGCCCAACAAGCCCACATCCTATGACAAATGGTCCAAATGGACCCAAACGATGATGTTCCCAAACAAGAGCATACAAAGATAATTTCTACCGAGTGGTCCAACAACATTTCAGAAGCTTTTGGCCCAATTGTCATAGGATACGAACTTGTCCCAGTTTAAATGGCCCAACAAGCCCATATCTCATGACAAAAGGTCCAACTGCATCCAAATGAGGAAGGTCCACAAGCACAAGGAAATAGTTGCTATAGGCCATATAACTCCGGTCTACATGTGGTTTTGCGGGAGTATAGACAAAGACTCTCGCTGACGAAGGATTACCCACGACTAGGTCTCCTCACTCAAGGGTTCGAGCGACCAAGTGAGCGCACCTTTTTTATACCTTACGGTACGTGCCAACGAGTTATAGCGTGTGACTAACTGTCAAATGGATTTCTTGTTGCAGATTCCCCAGAGGGAGGGTGGATCGAGGCTCTCTTAAGTACCCAAGCCTCTTAGGCTCTTATCGCTTGGTGACAGGAATAAGCAACAAGTCCTCTAGATTAGTCTGTCAAAACAGGCTACAAGTAAATGATTATTTAGGTGCCTTCACAGCTTTTCCTTATAGAAAGGTAGTGAGTGAGGGAAGACACCAAACCATTACCTAGCCTTAAAAATGCCTTTGATCAAAACCCTTTTAACACATAGTAAACACGGTCAATTAAAGCAAAAATCATAATATTACAAGACATTATTTCGGGGCCGATTCTCTATCCCCAGTGGAGTCGCCAGACTGTGGGACACAGAAACTGGACGACGCATGTTGTCCCGGGCTCGCAGTCTAGTTGGGAGTACAGAGTAGCCCGCGGGGGACTAAATCGGAGAATAATGGAGTCGCCATCCGGTGTGAACCGGGAAAATAAGATTTAAGGCCGCACTCACCCCTCGTAAGGGAAGACCTCAAACCGTTGGGTTCGGAATGGTCCCTTACTTATGCCACTTGTAATATTATGATTCGTGCAATAATTCAATCAAGCCTAAGCAACATATTTCCATGGATAATTTAATCCTAAGTTCGCATGCATAAGTACAAAACTCATATCTAAGATTGCATATAACACATTTTTCATGTTTGCATACATCCTATTTGCATATAATATAAGTCCGATTTTGCATGCATAAAGATGAATTAACATACGGCAAGCATACAACTTAAAAAGCACATAGTACTCATACATGTGGGGGGATATAGATAAATGACAATTGCACAATCATGCATATAGAGAGAAGCAGTCAGGTTCGTGATACAAATGGATAACTAATACGTGGAATTATGCATAAAATATGATGAAAATGACTCAGTTCAGTGTGTGCGCATTCGCGTAGCATTCGTACACGCGTTCGAACGGTAAACCGAAGGTTGACGTTCGAGTAGCATTCGTAAACACATTCGAACGGAAATAAAACAGAATGCTCACGTTCGGATGGCGTTCGTAAACATGTTCGAACGGAACGGGACCTGATGCATGATAAGGTAAAAATGCATGTGCGTTCAAGTTGCGTTCGTAAACGCGTTCGAACAGACTAAGACAGAGAGTATGTGTTCATGCGGCGTTCTGAAACGCGTTCGAACTGGATTATAGCAGTAACCTCCAAAATGCAGCAAAAAAAATGTCACATACATGAACGGATGAATGGATGACACCTAATAAATGCAAAAGGGCGCGGCAAAGCATCTTGGTAAAGGATTTTAATCCCTCAAAATAGGGGACCTTCAGTCCGACTTACTAAGCCCATGCGCTCGATCACATCATGCATACAAACAATAAAGACAATTATATCGGACTTTGTATACCCGATTGAACACATCTTACATTCAACCAAATATACATCAATCGGCGCGGCAAAGCATCGTGATAAAGGGTTTTAACCCCTCAAAATAGGGGACCTTTAGTCCGACTTACTGAGCCCATGCGCTCGATCATATCATGCATATGAAAAATAAAGACAATAATATCAAACTTAGTATGCCCGATTGAACACATCTTACATTCCACCGAACACACATCAACCGGCGCGGCAAAGCATCGTGGTAAAGGGTTTTAACCCCTCAAAGTATGGGACCTTTAATCCAACTTACTAAGCCCATGCGTTCGATCACATCATGCATATGAAAAGTAAAGACAATAATATCAAACTTAGTATGCTCGATTGAACACATCTTACATTCCACCGAACACACATCAACCGGCGCGGCAAAGCATCGTGGTAAAAGGGTTTTAACCCCATAAAGTAGGGGACCTTTAATCCAACTTACTAAGCCAATGCGCTCGATCACATCATGCATAGGAAAAGTAAAGACAATAATATCAAACTTAGTATGTCTGATTGAACATATCGTACATTCAACCGAACACACACCAACCGGCGCGACAAAGCATCGTGGTAAAGGGTTTTAACCCCTCGAAATAGGGGACCTTTAGTCCGACTTACTGAGCCCATGCGCTCGATCACATAATTACATAAACAAGTAACATGCGGAATTTAAATGACGAATAATAAATAAATCAAAGCACATAAAACAAAAGAAAGTGCCGTTTACTCAAGCGGTACGTGGAGTTGTATCCCGAGTACAGATCATACTACCATCTTGTTAGACAATTATGACCCATAGCGTCACTGTTTGTAAAATACATTGTGTTTTTGTACAAAATTAACTATGTAGTAATGAAATTACCTTTTATCATTTCGTAATTTATTTACTTTGATATATAAATGGTAAAAGTCCCTATGATTAGTTCCGGATTGAGATGATATGAGACAGTATCAATCCATAAAGGTTTAATCATTAAATATCCCTAGTCGTAGTATTATCGAGACTGGACATCGATAATATGGAATAGACTAGTATTGCACTTGTGCGCGTTGTGAGGGCATAACGGCATAGTTCTCATATGTTTAAGTATAGGATACTTATGCAAGTGCGATAGGAGGTTGTGTTTTACCGATGGTATGAAAAACAGCTTCGCTCTGGATAGACCCCACATAATCTCATTCCTAGTATGTATATGTGTCTATGGGAGTCCGCGTCATGGTATATGTATTTGGTCTTAACCTGAGACTTGCGTCGCTAGTACTTGCGACAATCGGTAAACTTTGGTTTTGGTCGTCCAGGGCTTTAACAGGTTCTGTGTACGCCTCTATTGGGTTTATCGAGAATTGTAGTGTATTGGATGTGATGTCAAGATGGAAGTATCACTCCAGACATATGGAGATGATGATCACGCATGGATTCATAACTAGTTCTCTATTGTGTTGCAACCATCGGGATAATATGACAAGGTCATGATTATCCGATTCAAAGAGACTAGATGATTGATGTCCGATATATGCTTCGTACGGGGCAGACACTATTCCAGCCCCATGCCTAGCACGTGACATCTGATACTGGATCGCTATACGCAATACTACGTATACTACGCCTGACATAGATTATATATTCCAGTAAGAATATTTCTGGAGAATTGGGTAGGCACGGTGCTTTTCTAGAAGCCAACCATGTCTTGTAAATCGATAAGCACGTGGTACAAGGTACTCACTTTATCGGATAGTCCGATAACTGGATTTACTGCCAACATATCCAGAGATTTCTTGGGTCGCTTCCCAAAGATTCACCGATGACAGTTGACTTAAATTAGAATTAATCTGGGATTAATTAAGAGAGAGAAAATTAATCAGGGATTAATTAAGGCTTTATTTAATCTGGGATTAAATATGTTCAGTAGAGAGAGAACTCGATTAATTTGGAATTAATCGGTAAAATAAATTTAATAGTTAAATTTGATTTTTCTATTTAATTTATTCGAATGGGCTAAAATTGATATATCAGATATATTAATATGAATTAGATTTCATTACGAAATTAAAGTCGGACTTTAACACGAACGAACGAATTAATTTAGAATTAGTTCGTAAACGACGTTCGTAATATATTTGTGAGGCATCGTTATTTAATTAAATTAGATTTAATTATTTAGCGACGAAATTTCGTTTAATCGGATCAAATGGAACCGAGCCGCAGCAAATGTTCGTAGAGATATTTGAATTTTGAATTCAAATAGTGGGGCCCACTTCACATGTGTGGTAGGTGGTGGTAGTTGGCATTTATGCCAAGCCACCAACCACTCAACTACCTTGTATTGGTTTTGGTAAAACCATTTACCCAACTACCAAGTTTTGGTGAAAATGGTAAAAGGGTTTTACCAAAAGAAAATCTCTACACACTTGACACAACTTGGAAAAATAGAAACCCTAGCACTTCTCTCCCTTGGACGTGAGCTTGTGCCTCCTCTTCACTTGGATTTTGTTCTTCAAATCAAAAGCTAGCACTTAAGCAAGTCAACAAAGGTGATAGGGAAACATCTTCAAGAGTTTGAATCAACACTTTGCTTGGATCTTGGAGATCATCTTCACAAATTTTTTAAAGCTCAAATCCGTTCGTTGTAAGTATTCCGCAACTTATAATGTTCTTATTTTAATGTTTTTAATGCTTATTAGATCCTTGGCATGTTCTAGGAACACTAACACGTCCATTCGGAATCGGCTATGAAATTTATGTCAGGGTTTCCATCCGATATACCGCGAGAGTTGACATAGCTTTCATTCTATTCCAAAGCCACAACATACAATATTTCGTAATACATGCATATTTATCTACTCAAGGGCCACAACATGCATTTTAACAAAACAATCATGCGAACGAAACTCAATAAATAATAAAATAAAACTGAAAACGAATGTGAAAAATACCCTCAGGTCTAACCTTTTTTGTCGACTTTCGGACTTGCTTTTACGGAGATCGGAAGGGTTAAAACTCCTCTCAACTTCCCCGGTTCACTGGTTTAGCGTCTTAGCTCACTGTTTTGCTGTTTTGCTTGCGGTTTGGCCTCCGTTTTGCTGCTGTTTTCTCTGTATTTTCTGCTCACTGTTTCAGGTCTTCAAAGCTACCGTTTCTTGAATTTTTAGAGGTTTAAGGGGTATGTTTTTCGGTTGTTTAAAGAGGTTTAGGGTGCAGTGTTTTTTAGTGCAGTTGTAAGGATTTTTGGGACTGTTTTAAGGTGTTTGCTGTTGTTTTTTGGGCGCAATGTTGGTGGATGTTTTGGGGGGTACAAGGGCTTGTTATTTTCGGCTATGGAGTGGAGGAGAGATGAAGAGAAATCTTGTTGTTTTTTTGTTTTTGATTTGCTTGAACTAGAGAGAGATTGGAGAGAATTGTTTGCTATTTTTCTTATGATTTGCGTGTGAGTTGTGTATTGTGTCTACCCTCTATGTCTTGGTTATGGGTTGTTTATATAGAGAATGGCTAGGGTTCCTCCTTATCTCACAAGGAAGGGATTGGGTTTGGTGTCAAACAAGGAAAAGATTTGATTGATTGGGGGGACAAATTTTGGTGAATTAGGAAGGTTGAATATTTGATTGGTGTTAATTAGGCATTTAATTTGTTAGATTAGGAAGTCAATATTTTTAATTGGTTATGATTGATTTTAATTAGGCATAACATTTCTTTAATTTAGTATAAAATATTTTGGATTAGGAAGTTACAATATTTTAATTTGGTATAATTATATTTTATGTTTTATTTAATTTGGTAAATGATTTAATTAATATTTTAATTCAATTACATTATTTAATTATATTTATTTAATTGGGCTGTGTCTTATGGGCTTGGGTGAATTGGGCTCGGTGTGAGGCTAGCAGCAAAACCAGAATTACCGACACCGTTCGAACGCCTATTCGAACGCGGAACGAACGCCCGCAATCTGTTTGACCTTCGAATGTGTACACGAATGCAGCACGAACGCGAACAATAAACTTTGTCCCTTTGATTTTCCCTTCCGATGTCCGTTTTCCATGATTTCCGTGACTTAAAAGGTAGTGCCTCCAACTGAGACTCATCATCAGGTTTCACATGCAAAAATGCAATGCCTACAGATACGAACTCATCCCAGTTTAAATGGCCCAACAAGTTCGCATTTCTGACAAGAAGACCAACTGAATCCAAATGATGATGGTCCCTATACACAAGCACAAGGAAATAGTTTCCATTGGTCATACAACTGTGGTCTAAGTGTGGGTTTGCGGGAGTGTAGACAAAGGCTCTCGTTGATGAAGGATTGCCCACAACTAGGTCTCCCCACTCAAGGGTTCAAGCGGCCAAGTGAGCGCACCTTTTTTATACCTTACGGTACGTGCCAACGAGTTATGGTGCGTGACTGAGTGTCAAATGGATTTCCCGTTATAGATTCCTCAGAGAGAGGGTGGAGCGAGCTCTCTTAAATACCCAAGCCTCTTAGGCTCTTATCGCTTGGTGACAGGAATAAACAACGAGTCCTCCAAATTAGTCCATCACAGTAAGCTACGAGTAATGATTATTTAGGTGCCTTCAGTTTTTCCTTATAGAAAGGTAGTGAATGAAGAAAGACACCAAACCATTACTTAGCTCTAATAATGCCTTTGATTAAACCCCTTCAACCCACGATAGACACAGTTAACTAATGCACAAATCCCAATCACTACAAGACATTATTTCGGGGCCAATTCTCTATCCCCAGTGGAGTCGCCAGACTGTAGGACACAGAAATCGGCGACGCTGTCCTAAGCTCGCGGCTCGTTTGGGAGTACGGAATAGCCCACGGGGGAACTAAACCGGAGATATGACATGGAGTCGCCACCCGGTGTGAACCGGAAAAATGATTTAAGGCCGCACTCACCCCTCGCAAGAGAAGACCTTAAACCGTTGGGTTCAGAATGATCCCTTACTTATGCCACTTGTAATGAAAGGATTTGTGCAATAATCTAACCAAGCCTAAGTTCCATATATTTCCAAGGACAATCTACTTCTAAGTTCATGCATAAAAATGAATTGGAATAACAGCAAGCATATAATTTCATGAACACATTATATTGATAAACACAGAGACACAAATAAACAATAATTGTACAATCATGCATATTAAAGAGAGGCAATTAAGTGCATAAATATTGAAGAGAGCTAACTAAACATATGATGGGGAAGGGAATGACTAGCGGAACAAACATGCATGAAACATGATAAAGGAATCTATCCAGTGTGTGCGCGTTCGTGTATCATTCGTAAATGCGTCCGAACGGTAAACAGAATGCAAGCATTCGAGTAGCGTTTGATAACGCGTTCGAACGATAAACAGAATGTCCATGTTCGTATAGAATTTGATAACGCGTTCGAATGAGATGAGACCTGATGCATGATATAATAAAATGCATGCGCGTTCAAGTAGCGTTCGTAAACGCATTCGAACGGTAAACAGAATGCAAGAGTTCGAGTAACATTCTGAGGCATGTTCTAACGAAAATAAGACAAAATGCATACGTTCGTGTAGCATTCGTAAACGCGTTCGAATGGAATAAGACAGAATGCATACGTTCGTGTAGCGTTCGTAAACACGTTCGAACGAGATGAGACAGATGCATACGTTCATGTAGCGTTTGGAAACGCGTTCGAACGAGATTGCCAAAATGACATCTGAAATGACACAAACATATATATGGATAAACAAATACACAATGTAGAACCTCGTGTGCCCGATGGAACACATTTCACATTCAATCGGGTACACCTCATCCAGCGCGGCAAAACATCGTGGAAAAGGTAGCCTTTAGGCCTTTCCCTCGAATAGAGGACCTTTAATCCACCCTAGTTAGCCCATGCGCACAAGAATACAATGCATGCGTAAATAGAGCAATGATATGCAAATGGTAATTGACATAATAAAAGGCGCGGCAAAACATCGTGGTAAAAGTAGCCTTCAGGCATTTCCCTCGAATAGAGGACCTTTAATCCACCCTAGTTAGCTCATGCGCATTATATTACAATGCATATGAAATAAAGACAACAATAATATAGGACCCCGTATGCTCGATTAAACATATCTCACATTCAATCAAACATACTCCATCCGGCGCGGCAAAACATCATGGAAAATGTAGCCTTTAGGCATTTCCCTCGAATAGAGGACCTTTAATCCACCCTAGTTAGCCCATGCGCACTATATCATCATGCATAAATAAGTAACATGCAGAAATTAATAGCATACTAACGAATAAATCATGCTTAAAAAATAAATAACATACTAGCAACCCAATCATGCTCGAATACAAGGTTGGATGAAACGAAATGTGTGAATCTCTCAAGTGGTACGTGGCATTGTATCCCGAATGAAAACCGCAATACCATCCATTCGGATTCAGCTACGTAATTTACGTACGGGTTTCCATCCGATATACCACAAGAGAGAACACATATTCCATTCATTCAAGGACCACAACATATATCAACAAACGACTCTCATGCGAGGGAATTCTAATAAACAACAAAAAAGATGAGAATAAATAAAAAGGGTGCCCTCAGGTCTAACCTCTTAGGTCATCTCTCGAAAGTGCATTACACGATCTTCAGAAGGGTTGATGCTCCGTAACTCCTCTGGTTCACTGGTCCACTGCTATCGTTCGCTACTTCGCTGTTTTGAGCTGTCGTTTCCTCTATTTTGCTGTTGTTTTGCTGCTGTTTCTTGCGGTAATTTAAGGGTTTTAAAGTGCAGGTTTTTTGTAACTATTTTGCTATATTAAGGGACTATTTTTTGCTACTATTTTTGGTGTTTGGGTTACTGTTTGGGGGGTGATTTTTCGGTCACTGCAGTGCAGTTTTGGGGACTATTTTCGGTGGTTACGGTGGTGTATTTTAAGGAAGTTTATTCAATCACTGCATGGCTGTTTCAGGGACAGATTTCGGTCACTACAGGGGCAATTTGTGAGGGTTGTGTGCGTGCAATGGAGGGGTGTTTAGGGGTGATGTTTTCGGTTGCTAGAGGGAGGAGGAGAAGAGAATTATTTTGCTTGCTATTCTTGATTTGGACGTGTCGAGCTAGGAGAGAGCAAGGTGGATTTGTGTTCTTTTATAGGCAAAGGCTAGGGCTCCTCTTGTGTGAATAGGAAATGGAATCATGCAATTATGGGGGAATATTTCTAATTAGTATCTCACAAGGAAAGCATCTAATTAAATTAGGGAGGTGATTTGTTCAAACTAGGAATGGATTTATTTGATTTTTTTTAATTAGGTATGTGATTATTTAGATTTTATTTGATTTGTTTTAATTTCACCATATGTTAAATATGTGTTTTGTTATTTTTGGGTGGGTTTTAGTGGGCTAATTGGGCTTGGGCGTGAGGCTAGTAACAAAACCAGAAGTACCGACACCGTTCGAATGCCGATTCGAAAGCTACATGAATGCCCGCAATCTGCTTGACGTTCGAACATGTTCACGAACACAGCACGAACGAACGCAGTGAACATGTGAATTGAATTCGATGACATACTGATTCTGAATTTCCCCTTCCGACATTCGTTTCCCGTGACTTCCGCAACCTAAAGAGTAGTGCCGCCGTACGAGACTCATCATCAGGGCTTATATGCAAAAATGTCGTGCCTACATGGATCCTGTAATCAAGTTTGCTAGTATTGGAATCAAGTTTGGAGCTTGGAGTCAAGCTTGCTAACTTTGGTAGTTCTCTATAATATTTAAACAAGAAGAAGAAGATTTGATCTTGGAATCAAGATTAATAGGTAAGTTTGATATTCTCTAAATTTATGTTTTCATTAGTGAGTTTTTTTCATTAATGAAGCATACAGTGATGTATTGTGTATTGGATACATAATAACATAGCTTGATGTTGAAATTAGGCTACTAAATTGTGTATTGCTGCTTTGGAAGCATAAACACAATATGCTTGTGATTGAGTCAAAATATTAATATTGGACATGGAACATTAAATTAGAGTTTGGAACTCTAGATAAAAGCTTGGATCTATGGCTACCATTCTAGAATCACTTGACCACCTTTGAGTAACCTAAAACTGTTAGTGAGTCACTTCATTGTAGGATTCTAATTTGGTTTCTATTTTGGGTTCAAAATTTATGCATGTGCGTATATATAATAAATTTATATTTTTGTAAAAATATTTGATATTTTACAAAATATCAAATATTGTTCTATAAAATGTGTTGGTGTTGGTTTTGATGTTAAAAATTAATTTTTGGTGTTTGGAAGTGTTTAGGGAAGGTTGAAAGTAATTAGGTTAAAATACCTTATTTCCATCAGCTCTCTTTCCAGAGAGCTGATGGAAATGGATGAAAAAAATTAATCGCTGATTTGAAGTTGAGCGCTACAGTGCTAGCGCGTACCTAGGGATCTCACATCCGCTCCAACAGTAAACAAAAACTTTTATTATCCAAAACACTTATGTGAAATCCCTTGTGTGAGTTGTGAGCACTTTCCATGATGGAGTTGGTGTAAAAATTTTGAGAGAAGCCTTGGTGAAAAAATCTCTTAGTTGTAATTCTATTGAAACTAGTGGAACTTTCAAGCGAGCTTGAAGAGAGTGGACATAGGCAAGTGACTGGGGCCGAACCACTATGAAATCGGTGTTGTATCTCTCTTCCCTTATCTTTAGATTGTGCAATTTTATTTTGAATCAATAGTATGTGTTATAATTGTTGGTAAAGCTTGAAGGCCTAAAATTGCTAAGATTTATAATTCTGCATTAATTTTTTAATTACCTAATTCACCTCATTGGGTATAGTTGTTACTTGATAGTGCTTGTAGGGAATTTCAATTGGTATCAGAGCTTGGACTTCTCGCAAAAGATTTGAACATCCGAGAATAGATAATATGACAACTACAAGCAATATGTTAATGAACATTACCGAGAGATTTTCGACAAATAGACTTCCATTCTACCATGGAATCGACTACAATTATTGAAAAATGAGGATGTTAAACTACCTCATCGCCGTTGATCTGCAATCATTCAAAGTGATCACTAGAGATTCTAGAATTCCAATGAAGAAAGATAACAATGGTGTGGATTTTCCAAAGCTGCAATCTGAATGGTTCGATAAGGATTACATGGAAGCCTTCAATAATATAAAAGCTCTCAATCATTTACTTTGTGTAATTGATCGGAGCCAAATCAACAAACTTCCAAAATTTGGAAACGCTTATAAATTATGGAAGTCTTTGGAGATTGTGAATAAAAGTACTAGCCAATTTAAAGAATCCAAGATCAATTGGTTCATGTGTGAGTTGGATAGCTTTAAGATAGAAACCGGTGACGATGTTGTGAAAATGATTTCAAGGTTCACTATGATTTTAAATCAACTAAGTGCTTTAGGAAAAAGCATTAGTACAAGTGATCAAGTCAAGAAGATCATTAGGTCTCTTCTTAAGGAATATAGGATTTGCACCTCCACAATCAAATAATCGAATCATATGAACACTTTGAAGTTAGATGACTTGGTGGGAAAATTATTGGAGTATGAGATGGAGATCAAGATGGATTTGAAATAAGAAGAATAAAGTATAGGAAGAAAAAATCCAGCTTTAAAATCAAGTGCAAGAAAAAAAATGATAGTGAAAACTCTAGTGATGATGAAGATAGTGATGAGGATGTGGCACTCCTTACAAGAAATTTCAAGAAGTTCCTCAAAATTAAAAAGTTCACCAATGGGAAATTTAGAATAGAATTGAGGAAGGAAGATGAAAGACCATGGAAGCACAAGAGGGAACAAATCACTTGCTTTGAGTGCAAGAAACCGGGTCACAAAGTTTTCGATTGTCCTATGAAGAGATTCAAGGGAAAGCTCAAAAAGAAGGCAATGAAGGCCACTTGAAGCAATAGTGATTCAAGCTCTTCGAATGAAGAAGATGCAAATGAGACAAACAACCTTGCCTTTATGGCAATTGAGGATGGCGACTTCTTCATTGAGAGTGAAGAAGAAAAAGGTACATGATTCCTCCAATTATGATGAATTACTTGATACATTTCATGAATTACATGAATTATATGATTCATTAATAAAGAAGCATAAATTGGTAAAAAATGAACATCCATCATTATTACATGATCATGCATTAATTGTACAGAAAATTGAAATGTATGAAAATGAATTAATATGCTTAAAGATTGAAAATGTAAAACTTGGAAAGAGCATATCAAGCATGGCATCTAGTTCTACTACATGTGATTATGAATCTATTAAAGTATAAAATAATTCATTGAAAAAGAAAGTCATGGATTTGGATAGCATTATAACAAAATTTACTTTGGGTGAGAAAACTTTTAAAATATTACTTGGTTCCCAAAGATATGTATTCAATAAAGAAGGTTTGAGATATAGGCCTTATAATAAAATAACTTATTTGAAAAATTATTTTGTTAAGGGATCCACCTCTTATACACATGTTACTTTTAATGTAAATGTTGCATGCAATAGGAAAGTACATAATATATGTGATTGCATGTAATAGAAAGAAAATGTGAAGGTTGCAAGGGTTCAAAAAGGAACAAATACGAACCCCATGACCCAAAAAATTATGGGTACCTAAAAGTACACAATTTTCCTTGAACAGGTAAAGAAGAAGAAGATTAAAGGAAAATGGTTGTAGGCATTGCATTTTTGCATACCAGCCCAATGATGAGCCTCGTATGGAGGCACTACTTTTTAGTTACGGAAGTTGCGGAAAGCGGTCGTCGGAAAGGGAAAGTCAGGAATTGACATTTTGGTGGATTTTATTCGCTCGTTTTGCTTCGGGTTTTGTCGTCGCATTTTCGTTTCAAAATCATCCTTCGCTCGGAACCTTTTCCTCACTCTTTCTCACACATATTCTCTCTCTAATTTTCCTTGCTTGTGACCCTTTAACTTCTATGCAGAATTAAAATCTACCAACCAATTAAATTAATTTGAATTAAATTAAATTATTAAAAATTACCAACCAATTAAATAACAACTTTAACAAAAATAAACAAATAATTCAAACAAAAATACAATAACAAACTCAAAATGCACCATGCCCCACGTACCAAACAATTCCCCCACACCAATTGTCTTCTTCCCCACGTGAACCCCTCACCAACCTTTCACATGCAAGCCGCCCATTTTGACAATTAACAAACCAACAAACTTCCCTCCCATCACCATTTTTGATCACCACCAACTCCACACAACAAACGAAAAAACAAAATCCATTCATTACAAACGACATAAGTAAGGGACCATTCCGAACCCAACGGTTTGAGGTCTTCCCTTGCGAGGGGTGAGTGCGGCCTTAAATCATTTTCCCGGTTCACACCGGGTGGCGACTCCATGTTATTTCGTACTCCCAACTAGGCCCTGAGCCTAGAACAGCTTCGCCGATTTTGTTGTCTACAATGGTTCCTCGATAGTAGATGCTCAAGAAATATGACGATGGACTACTCAAAACGTTCTTTATTCACTTATATCAAAGATGGTGGATCCTTCACATTTGATGACAACGATAAAGGTGAAATCCTTGGATATGGAAACATTGGTACCGATTCCACCACTTTGATTGAAAATAATTTATAAGTTTATGGTCTTAAGCATTAGCCAATTATGTGATAAAGAATATGAAGTTGAATTTAATGCATCTATTTGTAGGATTGTTGATAGAAAATCACATGATACATTGTTCATAGGTTATAGAGATCAAAACGTTTATTTATTTGACATTAGACATGGCATGCATCATGAGAAATATTTGGTGCATTAGATGACAACTCTCGACTTTGGAATAGAAGATCATGTCATGCACACATGAAATTAATTTCCAAAATTTCCAAGAAAGATTTAGTAAATGGACTTTCAAAGTTAAAATTTGTGAAAGATCAGGTTTGTGAAAATTATGAACTTGGAAAACAACATAAAAGTTCTTTCAAAGCTAAAATTGATTTTTCCACTTCAAAACCCCTACAACTGTTGCATATGGATTTATTTGGACCATCTAGAACTACAAGTTTTGGTGGTAAAAACTATGTATTTGTAATTGTTGATGATTACTCTAGATTTACATGAATTTTCTTTTTAACTCATAAAAAATTGATACTTTTAAATCATTTCTAAAGTTTTGCAATCAAGTTCAAAAAGAAAAAGATTCTAACATTATTTTCATAAGAAGTGATCATGGGGGAGAATTTGAAAATCAACCTTTTGAAGATTTTTACATAGAGCATGATATAAAACATCCATTTTCTTGTGCTAGAACACCTCAACAAAATAGGGTTGTTGAGCGTAAAAATAAATCCTTACAAGATATGACTAGAACAATGCTCAATGAACATCACTTACCAAAGTACTTTTGGACTGAAGTGGTTAATACTGCATGTTTCGTGATCAATAGAGTGCTAATGAGAAAAGGCCTTGACAAAACTCCATATGAGTTATAGAAATGTAGAAAACCAAATATTTCATTGTTCAAAGTTTTTGGTTGCAAATGCTTTATTTTGAACACAAATGATAACCTTCGAAAATTTGATTCTAAATCCGATATTGGACTTTTTCTAGGATATTCTTCATCTAGCAAAGCATATAAAGTATATAATAAAAGAACTATGATAGTTGAAGAGTCTATACATGTGAATTTTGATGAATCTAACAACTATTCAACTAGCAACAAAGTTCTTGATAGAAGAGATGATGATGATGAGGATCACTTGGGAGAGCAACTAAATGATCTACATCTAGATGATCTCAATGATCACTTGCAAGTTGGGGGCCAAGCACAAAATGAAGGTGATGAAGAACCTCCTTAACAAAATTAAGGTGATAATTCACCATCTATTCCTAAGGAAATTAAATATATTAGAGTTATGAAATCTAATTTTAGGGAATTAATTATAGAAGGTCCATCCAATAAAATAGTCACTAGACACTCACTTAGAAAGGTTTGTAATAACATGGCATTCATTTCTCAAATTGAGCCTAAAAGCTTCATTGAAGCTGAAAAAGATGATCATTGGATTATGACCATACAAGAGCAATTAAATCAATTTTAGAGAAACAAAGTGTGGCATCTAGTTCCTAAACCTACTCATCAAAATGTTATTGGAACAAAATGGGGTTTTAAAAACAAACTTGATGAGTCGGGATTGGTTGTGAGAAATAAAGCTAGATTAATGGCTCAAGGCTACAACCAAGAAGAATGAATAAATTATGATGAAACTTTTGCTCCTATAGCTAGACTTGAAACCATATGCATCATTTTGGTTTTTACTTCTCATAAAAAATTTACACTTTATCAAATGGATGTGAAAAGTACTTTTCTTAATGGGTACATTATAGAGGAATTTTATGTTGAACAACCTCCCAGTTTTGAAATTATTGATTTGCCCAATCATGTGTACAAATTAACCAAAGCACTTTATGGACTTAAACACCCTCCTAGAGTATGGTATGATAGGCTTAGCTCTTTTCTTTTATAAAATGGCTTTGTCAAGGGAAAATTGATACCACAATATTCATTAAACATAAGCATGATGACATGTTAGTAGTTCAAATTTATATTGATAATATTATTTTCACTGTTACTAACCCATCCCTATGTGAGGAATTTTCAAATTCTATGAGTGTTGAGTTCAAGATGAGCATGATGGGAGAGCCCAAGTTTTTTCTATGACTATAAATTGATCAAAGAAAATATAGAGTGCTCATAAATCAAGCCAACTATGTCAATGAGCTACTAAAGAAATTTGGGATGGAATCAAGCAAACATCATCTGACACCATGAGTTCAACCTTGAAACTGGACAAAAACAAGGAAGGTAAACCCGTAGACATTAAACGATATCGATGTATGATCGGATCTTTATTTTATTTAACCGCTAGTAGACCCGATATCATGTTTAGTGTTTGTATATGTGTAAAATTTCAATCTAATCCTCATGAAACTCATCTTTGTGCCGTAAAATGGATTTTTAGATATCTATTGGGAACAATTAATTTGGGAATTTGGTTCCTAAAAGGTATGGCGTTCGACTTGATTAGTTATATTGATTCCGACTTTGGCGAATGTAGGTTGGATAGAAAGAGTACAAGTGGTACTTGTCATATATTGAGTAATTGCTTAGTCTCATTGTTTAGCAAGAAACAAAATAGTGTTGCTCTTTTCATTACCAAAGCCGAATACATTACGGCGGGTAGTTGTTACGCTCAAATGCTTTGGATGCAATATAGACTTATAGAATATGAGGTCATTCTTGAGAAAAATCTCATTCTTTGTGAAAAACGTGTCATCAACTTATCCAAAAACTCTATTCTCCATTCTAGGGCCAAGTATATTAACATAAGGCACCACTTCCTTAGAGTTCATGTTAGCAAAAGAGATGTGGTTCTTGAGTTTGTCTCGACCGATCAAAAATTGGCGATCATCTTCACAAAACATGAAAACGTGGATCAAATATCGAGGCGAAAATATTTCATTAACACGCATCTCAGCGGAAACATAACAATAAGTCTCAAAATATTAAAACATATAACAAGCATTGAAACAGGAACATATCTTTATCATTCTCAGTCAAAAATCAATTTATCCGAAATTTTTTTTTTATCAAAAACACTTTTATTTCATATGATCAAATAACACAATACGAAACATAATTATAATCATCAGAGAACATAAATATCAGAAAATAAAAGTATCTTAAAGACAGAAAATAAAAGTGTCTGTTCACATAACTGATACATTACACAAAACATATATTTATCTTTAATAATTTAATAAGAAGCCCACAGGTCGAGCACATCACACAATACACTTCAAATTTATCAAGCATTGACAAACGTCTTATATATTGGACCATATAATAATCATATCACATACACATCATCGACATACTTTTAACTTAGTATATATATGCATAACATTCGATTATGCGCCGTTGAACCAAACCACCCAAACTGTGGCTTTAACCATCCCAAACTCGTGGTGGCTTGGCCACTTAATCTATACTTATTTCTATATAAATGCATGTATATTACCACACATATGTATACATATATATATATATATATATTACACACATCTTTACTACGAACAAACATCCACTAATGTGTTAGTATACATCGCATGGAATACTTACCTCGTCTCGTGAAGACTTCTAATCCAAGTCAAATCTGTCAAAATAAATTACAA
This sequence comes from Zanthoxylum bungeanum, assembly GCA_019454045.1. Lineage (NCBI taxonomy): Eukaryota > Viridiplantae > Streptophyta > Magnoliopsida > Sapindales > Rutaceae > Zanthoxylum > Zanthoxylum bungeanum. The sequence continues at coordinate 284 of SKCR01014321.1, read as the reverse complement.
AATGCGATTAGGATCGCATTTTATGGAATTCCTGACTCAACTATACAAAATTATGGATCTCCCCTGAAAACCCAAATCAAGTTTTCCAACGATTTCAGTTTCGTTATTGTCAAAATATTTAACTTTATAAATCTATCACATCAAATTCCCTTTCCGGTCTAAAACTCAAAAATCCTCTAAAAAGTTTGAAAATGTTATGAACAGATTCAGAATATTTTGGATCTTTCTGGTCTCTACAAATACCATACAAATACTCATAACATATCATGATATAACATTCAAAA